>APFE031432393.1:59032-110042 GCA_000404065.3 Pinus taeda | reverse complement strand
ATTGTTCTATTTGCTAATTTTTTTTCTGGAAGAGGTATTGATCAATTTGAAGATTGGACTGGTTATTTGTTCATAACAAAAATGCATATTTGTGTGTACTTAACTGTCTATTTAGGATTTTAGCTACACAAACTACACAATTATATAGCTGACCAACAATTCTGTAGCTAAAAAACAATTTTGAAACTATGTATTTAACTCAATGATCTACTTGTCAAAAATGCATTCTAATCAGAAAATCATGAACAAATTTTATTGGTTTTTTATAATTATTAAGTTTTCAAGAATGATGCATTAAAGAAGAAGAACTATGATGGCGCTTTATTTGCAAGATCGATTGATGAATTTTTTTTATCAAAGATTCTTGGCCTATCGACATCAGGGAAAATAATAATTCTTTATCTTTATGAAATGCCATGATTCAAACATAAATGGAGGAAATTGTTTACTTGTCAATATCGTCATTTTTTTAGAAATCAGATTTATTATCAAAATTGTGAAATTGGACTAACCATTTGAAACAAAGACACGTCATGAACCTATTAATAATGCAAATTTGTTGTATGTACCTAGATAAATTGATCACTTCTCTTTGAACACACTTACGTTGTTGCAATGTTAGTGCCATATTTATTTTCAAGTTCTAGGGCAATAGGAGAATTGAAGGAAGCCAATTATGCATGATTGGTTTTATACGACCAATTTCAACCAATTAAATCCATTTCTATCATCCATATATGCCATCATTTTTCCTCTCCAAACTCACAAGCTATTCAAGCATTTTCGCTAAGCATCGTCATCACCATTTTCCTTGCAAAGATTCGCATATTTCCTTCACATTTTCCATTCATAAAGACATTCAGCTTGCTTACATGTTGATTTGTCCTTTTTATTTCCATTCACTTGTTTACCCTCTTGTCATTTTCCTTTCCATTAAGTACACCTTGATCCGCTACAAAATTTTTCATTCATAGTCCTTCCAAAATCATCATTTCATACTCACATTAGATGATGGGGGATTCATAATGCCTCCCTTCTAACAAGTCTTGGCCTATCGACATCAACACATTATTTAGGTTCAGGGCTAGAGTCCTTATTAATACCTTGAGGCTTTTATGCATCAATGACAATTTCTCTCACCAACAATCATGGGAATACATCAATGTCCCTTGATCACTGGATCTAAAAGTGGCTCGACATTAGCTCATCTATTCGCACTTTGCAAGATGTACTTAGGTACCTTGGCACTCGTTGACATTAATGGCCAGTTTGCCTCGCATTGGTTAATGGCATTCATCAATGGCCGGTAATCCAATGACTTCTCTTCTTGCTCGACAATAACGCATTTATTCGCATGATTAGAATTGTACCATTAGGGTTTGTAGCAAGTAAAGACTATATCATTTCATCATGTTGTAGCAAATATAGCAGATTTAACAACAACAATAAAGACTCCACTTTCACCACCTCATCCACCATTTATGAAACCAAGAAGCAGATGAAATTCTACATTCTATTCCATGATCCAGCAACAACTACAACTTCTCTACATATGCATAGTTTGTCCACTTCCTAGGTAAGTAAAGGTATGTTATTTTCTAGCTTTTAATCATAGAATTCCTTGAATACTAAAATTATAATTTTTGGAAAATACTTCACCATATTTCCTTTTTCATTTGAAAAAAAAAACGTAAACACCTTTAGTTGGGGGGCGAAGGGACATCCATATATGATCACTCTTCATTATCACTTCATTCCATTTCACTTCAATTCATCTTAACGCACTTTTCATAATAACTATGATTGCATTATGTTTCAAAAGTTATGTGATTTGCAAATAATGCCTAAATGATGAGCATATTATATGGTTGATTTAAAGACGCGTTCTTAAATGTGTTCAATAAATCTTGTGCAACAAAAAGAAACAAGGTATTGATACACAAGAACCAATACCAATTAAGATTTGGTTGTCACACAAGGACCAACCAAACATGTTGCAATTCAATGTATGACAAGGAATACTTTGAAAAAATAAAAGAAATCATCAAATGCAAAGTTTAAGGACAATTGATATAATCCAAGCTCATTCAAAAGCAAATCATGATTAAGCAATGTAGTGGATTGCATGAGGACATGAAATAAGGTCAATTGGGGGGTACGTAGAGTCTCCAAAATGCCTCCAAAATATCATCCACTTTCACCTTTATCACCACCATTTCACTCACATGTCACAACTCCATAGCCATATAATCTTTCATTAGCCTCCATTTTCATGATTACATGGGCTTACCTTTGTGTTTTCCAAAAGCTAATGATTTCTAGTATTTTAAGTGAATTTATGGTTAAAACTTAGAAAAATGACATATACTTGCTAATCCTTAAAAGTGGCTTGAGTTTCATGACATGTGTAAGTCATTTGAAAGCTTCCAAGGCACCCTTACGTGGCCTTCAATGCTCAAATTCGAATTCCCTTCAAGATATGGAAGAAGATTTTTATAAAGGTCAAAGAGGATATGTGTCTCATCAATACCTATTTGAGTTGTAACTCTATGAGATTTTCTAGGGATCTAGGGAGAGAATAATGGACCTCCATTAATGAGGTAGCTTCTTATGCTTTTGTATAAATAGGAGAGCCTTATCCTTTCAAAGGCATGTGTAAAGTTGGAGATACTCAGGTGCAAAGTTAAGATTACTTATGAATGGAATTTAGAGTTAGCACCATACTCATGAGTGTTGTTCACCTTGATTGGTAATGCTTGCACTAGGAGCCTCTCAACTTGCCATCTCTCATGCCTTTGGATTGGCCACATACAATGTGTGAGATTATTGTTTTTCATAGATTAAAATTTATTGTTTTTCATAGATTAAGATTTATTGCTTTCATAGATTAAGATTTGTTTCTTTCATATCTTTTCCTGTGTGAGAGGTTAAGAGTGATTTCTTTTATTTGCTTTCTACCTAGAAGTTAAGAGCAATTTTTTTTATTTGCTTTCATATCTTTTCCTATGTGAGAGGTTAAGAGTGATTGTTTTTATTTGATTTCTACCTAGAAGTTAAGGGCACTGGTTTTTATTTCTTTCATATCTTTTCCTATGTGAGAGGTTAAGAATGATTGTTTTTGCTTTCATTTATGAAAGAGTGGTGTGCTTTTCAATTCCTGCAAGATTTAAAGATTAAGATTTCAATTCTGCATGTTGTACTATAATTGTACTATAATTTCTTTTGAGTTGATTGTTGAATTAGAATAGGTGAATTTAGTTTGTCATTATTTGGTTTCATAGATAGATTGACCTAAATTGAAAGTTAATTTCTAGCATATACAATGCATGCACGCTTCGCAAGTTTTACGAAACCCCCGGGTTGACAATTAAATGATATGTAATTAATTTGCCTCAACATTGGGGATGCATTGATTCTAGAAATTCAGGAAAAACAAAAAGAATCCTGAAGCTTCCTCTTCAAGAAGATTCCAGAAATTGTTATAACCATTTACCTTGGATAAGAACTTCAAATAATATCTCATCCTACCTTGGAGATTTCACCTCTTATCCCTTGAGCTCATCCTCCCATGAAGAGTGGATCTTATGCCTATATTAGTAAATGGATAAGAATTCCTAAACTACCAGCCTCCCCTATATATTGACTACCATACATAAGCTAGAGGTTAGATTTTGGAGACTAATCATACCCTTATGTTGCTTCTTTGATCATAAGAGAGTTATTATTTCCATGCATTAGTGTGGTTTGGAGGTGTACATTGTGGTAAGGAAGGACATCTCAACTTGGGAGGATCTCTACAAGATAAACTTCCACTTTTGTTTGTAACTCTCTCCCTTTCACATTAATACAAATAGTATATCGTTTTCTTATATGTGTTATGTTATGTTTAGATTCATATATTTCAATGCTATGTTGATCCATTGAATAGAGTGATTGGATAATTATACATAGATGTTGTAGATATTTGGCTTGTGTTGTTTGTTTGTGCAGGTTCTAATTATAGAAATCGGAGCTATGGTTGGAGATGACAAGCCAAGAGGATAGAATACCTTGTAATGGATCACAAGTAAGCATCTTTCCATTCTCTAGTTCCTCTAAGGGGAACTTTATAGTATTTGATTTTTGTTGTTCTAGAATAGGTCACTAGTTCTATGGAAGATACTTATGTCCGGAGTCGTAGATTTTGTATAACAGCTATACTATCCAAGTGAAAAACATCTCTAGTAGCCAGTTCAATCCCTACAATGATGCCTATAGGTTAAAAAATCCAATTTGTGTGCATAGATAGTTTACCATGAGCATTTTGCCAAGGTATTTTCCCATGGTTTTTGATGGTTTAGAGTCTAATTGAGTTTCTCCACACTCTAGAAGGTGATAAATTCAAATATAATGAGGATTAGGGTTTTGCATTGATTGCATATTTCTTCATTGATAAAATTCCAAAGTGTGTAGTTGAATGGGTTATATTGAGAGAGACTGTGAGCTTCAATATTGCAGATAGAATGCAAATCATAGATAATATTTGGAGCAATATTGTAGACATGTTGAGAGTTTCTATGGAGAATACATTATTAGAATTTGTATTTAGATGACAGTATTAGGTTGTTGTTAATATCAAGAATAGAGTATTTCTATAGCTGTTGGAGTTGTAAAACAAATATAAGACTGCTGATAGTGTGTTGCAAGAATAATTAGATGAGTATGTCATATATTGTTGTAGCAATCATATGTTGTATATATTGCTTCTTGTTGTTGATTTTGTAGAGATTTATATATGCTACCATGGACGTATTTGTATGTTGTCATTATCATGTATTGATGATGTTGTGTTGATATATTGGTTGAGTTTGTATTCCAAAGATTGATTGTGTTGTAGAGGGTTGTGTTGTAGATGTTGGTATTTAGTTGTTGACGAGCTTATTCTCTATATGGGTCCAGTATGAAAATGGGATGAAATGAGGCCCCAAATTTTGTATGAATTTATAGAGTGGATCCAATATGAAATATTGTGAAACAAGGTCCATGAGAAGAGCTTAAAGGTTGGGGCCTTTAGTGATGCAAGTGGTGACTTTCATATTCAAGTTGTAGCAACATCCTTTAGGTAGTGGCATGGGAACTTGGGAGTGATGGCTGTAAGAACTTGGGTATTGGGGCATCTAGCACGTGGTGGATTGAAAATTCATTGGAGTGATGGCTTCTAGCATATGGAAACCTACAAATTTCATACAGGTACTGGCCTCAAGCTAGTAGTGGCTCATGTGATTGAAAAGTTGTGGATTGCACATTGGTGGTGGTCAATGATCATATGTAAAAGAAAGATTTTGATTAATAGAATAAAAGAGAAGCAAAGAATTCGACGAAAATTTTGTCCCTTTAGGTTTCCACCTAACATTTGGTGTCTCTATGTGTGGTGATGTGCTTTGATGTGTTGATGATGGTTATTTTCTAATGTTATAGTTGCTCATGTGGTTTAATTTTTTATGTTTAGATCTTCTCTTATAATGTGTTGCTAATGAATGAATGAATTAGGGTTTGTGAAAAGAAAGGAAACATTTGGTAAAAATTGATCATAGGGCACAATATTTAATCACCCTCCACCCCCTCTCAATATTGTTCACACTTCCAGCATGTAATGGAGCATTCATAAAACTATTTTTTGGTCCAATGACTAGTGGCTTATTGGACTAATGCCTAAGAAAAATCATAGTGGAGATGTTATCATAGGACATTATCGACATGTATTGTTCTAACTGAGACCTCAATCCAAAGGCATATTTTTCGCATGTCCTAGTGACATAGTGGCCTATAAATTTTTTCCACTAGATCGGAGTTTAGCCATTGTGACAATATATTGATTTTCTAAGGGTTGATGGATAGGGTTCCATTTTGACTAATGGATGGCTAGATATTTAGCCCATTTTTGTTTCAAATTGTATATATCCCTCTAGTAGTATGATAAAGGAATTGTCCCTTTCTCATAAGATTTATCTAGGTTTTTCTATTTAGCAAGTTGAGCTTGTTGACCAAACTTTGTCAACAATCCAAGAAGAAGAGTACAAAATAGGAGATAATTTTTTTCAAAGATCAAAGTCATAAGTCAACATTAATATTGTCATTGTAAACCCAAGTTCTGCAAAATTATTGTAAATGATTCTTGTATGACTATGAAACCATGTAACAACACCTAGGTAAGCCTATGATTTTTGTTAAAGGATTTCATCCTATGGGGCTTTTTAACCTCCCTGAATTATGTGTGTTTGTAAACACGTATAGTCAACATAGTTTTTCTCCCAAACATACCACAAATCTAGGGCAGAATTCATTGACAAGGTCTTAGGTGAGTCCTAGTGTTTATCATATTGTGTCATGAAATTGGGTAGTGCCTTAAGGGTCTATGTCTAAATGTGTATTCCCCTTCTAAGGGTTGAATTAACATGTAATATCTTGATGTAAAAATATTTTAGTACATGGTTACCCATAATCAGACACCATGGATAAAGTATTTGAAGATGGAAAAAATAATTAATCCCCTTTAGTTATTTAATTTATTTTTCTAGCAAAAAATAAAAAGAAAATAATTAGCCAGAAAATTAATTAAAATTTGAGTCAAAAAATAATTTGAGAGAAATTAACTTCTCTCCATGTGGAAAATCATCAAAAATATCATGGGTCATAAAGGAATTAATTTTTGTAAGTCCTCCACCAAGGGAAAAAAGGATTTTTTAGGAACATTTGACACCTTGGGCCTTGATGGTTAAGTCAAAATCAGTTTTTCAGGATATTAGTCAAAAATATTACTTTTTTGAATTAATAAAAAAAGGGTTTTAAGAGAAATTCGAATTTTACCTCAAAAATAAAAAAATCAACGGTAGAGATAAAGTTATTTTCAAAGGAAGATCAATGGATGAGATTATTTTGATGAGGATCAAGCCAACTAGTCATTATTTCCACTTGGACGAGTCTTTTTTTTCTCATTTTATATATAAGGAAGCTATGAAGCTCCTCATTTTATCATTGGATGATGTAATTTTGTAATGCGTGTGGTGAGCCTTGCTCTGCTAGAATTGTATTTCTCATAATAGAAACATTTTTGGGTTTTAATTCATGGTGTTCTTCTATTTACTTATCTGTGGTATGTGTTAGTAAATGTGCGTGCTCTATATTGTATGTGCTTCATAATTGTTATTTCATTTGCTGCAAGAAAAAACATCTATTAGTACATGTATCTTGCCTTAGGTGTTGGGTTTATATCTACACTCGTGGATATGAATCTCTCATGATCTAACAATTCATCTCTTAACTTTGAATAGAGATTTACAAGTATGCTAGCCCTTGGTCTCCAAGTTCACAAACTATGGTGAAGAATCGACCGTGTTTGGATTTTGAGCTTTCATTTTGGACGAGGGTTTGGGTTGGTGATCCATTTACAAACGTCATTCATTTTAAAACATCTCAAAAAATTAATCTCTTTCTCTTGTGTTATAATGAAATTTATATGTTATTAAGGGAAACCTTTATTTTGTAAATATTGTAATTATTTGTAAATAATTTTTCTAATCCTTGGTTTTTTTTCAAATCTAACACATTAAATTTTGCATAGAATATGGGGTTTGGGGTTTTAAACTTTTTTATATATATTGGGTGTTTGGGATCTCCATTTTTTCATTTGTGCAGGTGATATGACAAGGGTTTGAAGCAACGCTTTATTTATGGGATATCCATTCAAGAGAAGAAGGTTGATATAGGCCCTAAAGGATAAGATCTAGCCATCTAGCTCCTAGAAACCCAACATGCAACTGAATAAAGGAATAGACAACCCTTGGAGGAGGGTTTCATCAATTGTTTGATGGCTTTTACCTTGTTTTCATGGACCTGAGTCCCTTTTAGGGTAGTTGCAAGCCCTAGGAGGGTTTTTCTCACTTAATCGCAGGCTCTAGGAACCTTGTTGGCCTAGTGGTAACATTTTAGGCCTAGCCATATCCCTTTGGGTCTTCCAAACCCTAGAAACAACCTTATTTGGGTTTCTAGACCCTCAACATAGTCCTTATTAGTCTTTATTTCCTAGCCACAATGATTTTTTGGCATATTTGTGTGGTTTTGACATCTAACTTGACACTAATCTTTGTGGTTGAAGGCCTAGGGTAAGTTTGGAAATTATTTGTAAATGTTTTCTATCATTTTGAGCCATAAATCTTGGGTTTCCTTACTAATTGTTTGTTTTGGAGTCTTACTAGCCTCTTTGGCCAGGGTTTCAAGGCCTAGAAGTGCTCAATAATCCATCAACCGACCATTTAATCCCTAGATTTAGTCATAAGAGGGATGATCTATTTCATTTCAAGGCTAATGATTATGTTTCATGTGTTTCAAATTGTTCTAGTCCATTGGAAGGTCAACTAGCCATCAAACTAGGACTCTAGCTCTAAGGGTTTGTTCTCTTTCCTACTGCCCTCCTCACTATTTTGCAATCAGATCTGAAGCATTCATTTTAACAGTAGTAAAATATGGTCCAAACACCTTAATAATCTCTAAAATACATTGGCATAAGTCTGTAATCATTTCACAATTTACCTCAAGTAATAAGAAAGACTTGTGTCATCGCTCCTGGGGTGTTCTAACTGATTTTCAAGGTATGATATATAATTTTATGAGTTTGATATGCATGCTACGATAGTAAGGGAATATCTTAAGAAGCATTAAAAATCCATAAGAATTCATTCTCATAGCTCAAGGTGTTCCTAAATTTGTTTTTTTCTCATATGCAAATGATAAGTGGTTTGCTCTTGTTATTTTTGTTGGGTTGATCAATAAGCATAAAATATCATTGTGCATCTAGCAATTTACATCCTCTTGCATTTACATAGTGCATTTCACTTCTATAAGTCATTATTGGTAACCTCATCTCAAGAAGATTAACTTGACATTGGCATTGTATTGATATCACTTATTTGTTAATGCTCTTGTGAAGTAATTAGAATACTCTTATATCCTATTTTTTCTAATTGATACGTGACATAGGGAATTGGTTTCTCATTGGACAAGAATATCATCTTGCTTAACATCATTGTGATCAAAAGATAATATTGTGATATCATATCCTTTAGGTAATATTGTAATCAAAATTGTGATATTGACAAATTTTTTGTGTTGTGAAATCATGTTTCTCAATTGGTGTTTTTAATACTTTGGTTTTAATTTACATATAAATTTGTTAAAGGATTGATTTGAGCACTTGTTATCCCAATATTTATAATCAAGTGATTTATATTTGGGCACTCTATCGATCTTGTTTCATTAGCACATTGTTTTGATTGAGATTGTTCCTTATATTGATCTCTAAGTACTTTATCTATGCTCTTGTATTAAACATCATAAACATCTAATACTAAGTAATTTAACTTAAAGTACGTACGAGGCCATTTGAAAATATCATTTAAGTAAATCACACATAACTTTCACTTCATCATAGGATTAGTTTTGCATTAATTAATTTACCTCCAAGAATAAGCTTGGTTGAAAGAAGATAAGACCACCTTTCTCACCCAGCTTACAAAGTTTAGACCCTCACTTGTGCTTAACATAGTGACCTTGCAGTCGTTAGTGCCATAGTCTGATCAGGTGCTCAGTATTTAGCTCAAAAATCAAAGTTCTCGTAATCGCTCGAAAACTAAACGCCTGTGTCTATCTCAGCAAAACGATCCCAACACAACTCGTTTCATTGAAAACTAAGTTCGTATGAGGAATATATCGTGTTCTATTCGCTTTTCCAAACAGAGTAATTTTTGAAAGAAAGAAAAAATGTATAGTCATTTCAAAGTCAACAGTTCATACCACTGACGTGGCAAGTGACTGGGTAGGGTCAAAGGTCGGTCAACATTGAATCAGATTATGTCAAGTGTCATGTTTTTATGGGTCAGCAGGTTGGTGACGTGGCATATTTCTATTGGTTGAAAGTGGACCAATGAGGATGGGACAAGTGGCAAGCATGGAGGATGCCACGTGTCCCTCCCCAAAGGTTGGTCATCGACGCGTTGCAGTGGAAAAATAATGGGTAGGTCGGTGGGGTCAAACCCGCGACCTCTCCCCAACAAACTCCAAGGTGTAACATTACACCACCATCATAGTTCTTACAAGACTATTGTTCAATGTTATATTTAAATTTTAATGTAATTGTGGTTGGCGATTAGGAGGGAATCAGCCCACTAACCAACCCCCTCCATGTGAACACTCCATTTGGATACAATTATGGTTAACCAACTGGAAGCTAGTGTTACATAACTGCTAGCTTAACTGACGGAAAAACCACAACATATAACCACTATCATTAACCCGCCAGGTCAACGGTTTTACATAACTGCGCAATTATTCATTAATCCAGTTTAATGCTAATTAAACATGTTTAACAATTAATTAGAATGGAGTTTAGATCGATGGCATGTTTAGTGGAACTTCCAAAATTAGCGATACTAATATGAGTTCCTCCAGTTTTAGAGGAGTTTTCCTAGGGAAAACAGTTTTGACCATAACTTGGGAAAAATTCGACCAAATGGAGATAAGGAAAAGGTGTTCCTAGCTAATTTGGGAATTCTGAGCACATTGAAGTAGGTTTCAAGAGAACACTTTTTCCATTATTGAGCTAATACAAAGGCCCAAGCCATGGAAGATGGACCAAAGAGATGTAGCCTAGGGTTAGTGGATTGGGGTTTATGGATGCTTCGGCATGTATATATATGTATTGTAGCATTGAAAGGAAGATAATGAAAAATCAATCTGGTAGTACCAGTTTTGGGATCCATGGGAAAATCTCTGTGTATATTTGTTTTATATGTTATGTTCTCACCATTGTTTATTTTCTATTTTTATAATTCGTATGCAGGTAATTTTTGTATGGGGTTAAATCCTACATTTGGTATCAAAGATGTTTTGGCTTCAAGGGGATGCCTTTGCTACTGAGGGGTTTTTCTTAGGCCTTTGGTAGACCCTGTTCAGTAGGAGATATGGGGATCGATTATGGTGTCGAAAGAATATGGCGAGTAATGGAAATATAGAGATCGAGAAATTTAATGGTCTGAGTTTTGAGTTGTGGAAACTCAAGATGGAGGATCTACTAGTGGATAAAGTTTAGTGGATCATGGTAGATCTGGGTACTAAACCAACGTGAGTGTCTGATGAAGAATGGAAGAAGTTGGATCGAAAGGCAAAAAGCACAATATGATTATGTCTCTCAGATTTAGTATTGTTGAATGTATCAAGGGGGAGCTACGGTAAAGGCTTTGTGGGACAAGTTAGGGAATTTGTACCAATCTAAGTCTCTGGTGAATAAACTGTAAATACGGAAAAATTTGTATAACCTTAGGATGAAAGATGGATAGTCGGTGACATAGCATCTAAACACATTTAATACTCTGGTAAGAAATTTATTATATGTTGATATTAAAATTTCAGATGAAGATAAGTGCATCAGTTTTTTGTGTTCTCTACCAGATTATTGGGATAGTCTCATTGTTACAATAGGTAGAAATGCAATTGCCTTGCAGTTTGATGAAATAGTCTCATCCTTGCTAATGCAGGAGATGAGACATAAAAATATGGAGAGCCAGAATAATGATGCCTTGTTTGTACAAGGATGGTCCCAAAATAAAAACAAAAATAAGTCCTCAAGTGGGAGATATAAATCTAGAGGGAGATCTAAATCTCAAGGAAAACTTGTAAACATGTGTTGGAAATGTGGAAAGGAAGGGCACTACAAAAGGGATTGTAAATATAAAACTCCTGAGAAAGGAAAGGGATCTGATGATGCTCCTTCTACAAAGGTGAAAACCACCTCAGATGAAGGTGGGGATGTGTATTTGGCTTCTTCTTCAAGTACACGTGTAGATCATGAGGCATGGTCAATTGGATTCAGGTGCATTCTTTCACTTCACTCCCCATAGAGAGTGGCTCTGCGAGTATGAGAAATATGATGGTGGTGATTTCTTCTTAGGGGATGATAGGAATTCTAGAATCATTGGTCACGGAAAATTCAAGTTGAAGTTGCAAGGTGGAAGGATTTGAACACTTCTGGGCATTTTGCATATTCCTGCATTAGCCAGAAATTTGATTTATGTAAGCAAGTTATATGATGCAGGTGTAAAAATGGTGTTCAAGAAAGATACTTGAAATATGGTTTGGGGAGCACTGGTATTGATGCAGGGAGTTTGAATTTGAAATCTATACAAGATGCAAGGTAGCACTATTATTGATGGGTGCAACAGTTCTGTGGTTCCTGAAAATGGAGCAGAAAATATAGTGGTCTCGGGAGACAATACCATGATATGGCATAAAAGGCTTGGAAATATTGGAGAGAAGGGCCTTCGAATAATTCATGGTAAAGGTATGGTAGAAGGTATGTCTAGTAGCTCTCTTTATTTTGATTTCTATGAAATTGTGTATATGGGAAGCATAATTGGGTGAGTTTCCCCTCTACTGCTAAGAGGGCGAAACAGATATTAGAGCTTGTGCACAGTGATTTGTTTGGACCTGTGTCAATTACATCAATGGGTAAGTCTGTGTACTATGTATCATTTATAGATGACTTATCAAGGAATACATGGATATATTTCCTCAAGAAGAAATCTAAAGTCTTTGACAGGTTTAAAGAATTTAAGGCTCTGGTGGAAAATTAGACAAAGAAGAAGATAAAGGTGTTGAAGACAAATAACGGTGGAGAGTTTTGCAAGAAGGAATTTGAAAAGTTTTTTAAGAAGTGTGGTATACACATTAGAAGACTACTTCGTACACACCATAGCAAAATGGAGTTGCAGAAAGAATGAACAAGATATTGATTTAAAGGGAAAGAATCATGCCTAGTGGTGTCGGGTTAGGACAGGAATTCTGGGCAAAGGGGGTGGAGACTACATGTTACCTGGTCAACATATCACCTTCATCAGTGTTAGAGGATAAGACTCCATAAGAAGCATGGATTGGTAAGAAACCTTCTCTTTCACATATGAGGGTATTTGGATGTGATGCATATGTACATGTTCCAAAGGAGAAAATAATAAATTTGGATAGTAAATCTGAAAAGTGCATATTTATTGGGTATAAGGAGGGTTTAAAAGCTTATAAGCTTTAGAACCAAGTAACAAGGAAGTTTGTGTACAACTGAGATGTGGTGTTTAGAGAGGTGAAAGATGTCATTAAACATGAAGTCCTACCAAAGGAACCTGAGAACATAGAGTTTGAGATAAAGGAGGAATAATCATACTCTACAACAAAAGAGGAATCAGAAGATGAAGAGCCACAAACTCTTATTGTGAGAAGATTAGTTCGAGAAATAAGGCAGCCAACCAGAAAGGTATAGTCCATCTACTTTCTGTTCAAATTTTTCTTTATCTATTACTGATAATGATCCTAGAACTATGAAGGAAGCAGTAGATTCATAGGATGGAAAACTCTGGAAAGAGGTCATGATTGATGAAATGGCATCTTTGCACAAAAATGAGGCTTGGGATCTAGTGGAGTTGCTGGTTAGAAGGAAACCCATTGGAAAAAAATGGGTGTTCAAGAAGAATACGAATGCAGAAGGAAAGGTGGAGAAATACAAAGCTTGGCTGGTAGCAAAAGGTTATTCCTAGGTATTGGGAATTGATTTTGATGATATTTTTTCTCCTGTTGCTAAGGTAGCTTTTATTAAATTACTTTTATATGTTGTTGTTGTTTTTTATTTTGAGTTAGAACAAATGGATGTGAAGACAAAATTTCTTCATGGGGATATAGAAGAAGAGATCTACATGAAGCAACCTGAAGTATTTGTGGTGAAGGGTAATAAAGAAATGGTATGCAAGTTAAAAGAAAATTGTATGGGTTAAAATAGTCACCAAGGATGTGGTATCAGAAATTTGATACATTTATATAGGGACTTGGCTTCACCAAAATCAAAGAAAATCATTGTGTGTATTTTAAATTAATTGGTGACTGTGTTATTTATTTGGTCTTGTTGGATGATATGTTTCTGGTTGGAAATGACAAAGAAATTATCCAAGAATTGAATACCCAATTTTCCTCCAAATTCGACATGAAATATCTTGGTGATGCAAACTATAATTTGGGCATGGAAAATAAATGACATCAGCCAAAGAGGAAGCTCTGTTTAAACTAGAGGAAGTATGTCGAGACAATAATGCAGAGATTCAATATGAAGGGTAATAAACCGGTGAAGGTTCATATTCCTATAGGTGTAAAGTTATCTACTGAACAGTGTCCCAAGACACAATAAGAGGAAGAGGACATGTCTCGTGTTCTATATGCAAGTGTAATCGATAATTTGATGTATGCAATGGTTTGTAATAGACCAGACATTGCACATGTAGTGGGAGTATTGAGCAGGTTTATGTCAAAACCAGGGAAGGAGAATTGGACAACAGTGAAGTGGGTTTCCAAGTATTTGCATGGCACTAGTGATTATGGTTTGTGGTATACCAAGGAAGACCAGGATTGGACAAAATTTTGGAAATCCATGGCTTTGTTGATGCAAACTGGGCTGGAGATTTGGATCAGAGAAGATCTACAAGTGGTATGTGTTTAACCTATTTGGAGGTGCAGTCAGTTGGATGAGTAAGAGACAATATGTAGTGGAATTGTCAACTACAGAGGTAGAATACATGGCAACCATTCATGCAAGAAAGGAAGTAGTTTGGTTGCAGAGAATGTGTTCGAGTATGGGGTTAGTACAACAAGCTATAAGGATAGACTTTGACAGGAAAAGTGCAATTTTCTTGGCAAAGAACCTTGCTTATCATTCAAAGACAAAGAACATCAATGTTGAGTATCACTTTGTGAGAGATATGGTAGAAGACAAAAGGGTGTTGCTGGTAAAGGTGGACACTTTGGAGAATACTGCAGATGCATTGGCAAAATATGTGAGCTCTGACAAGTTCTCTTGGTGTAGATAAATAATGGGCATTGCAGGGTAGGATCAATGACTAAGCTTCCCTGTGGCCCCCTGTGGAAGGAAAAAAAGTGGGAGAACGTTGGGTTGTGTTATATTCTTTCCATGACTAGTCCCAATAGTCAAATAGGGGGGGTAGGGGGGGCAGAGCCCCCATTCATTGCATCGGGTGGTCACAAGGGGGCCGACAACCCCCCTTGTCAAGGGTTTTAAGGGGGGCCTGGGGCAACGCACTGGGGAAAATTTTTTTGGACCCTATATTAGGTGGGCGGACCTATCTATGGTTTTTTGCATGGATTTCACAAATGGTTTTGGGCACGATGGTTTTCGTTCCATGGTATTTTGTAGACCCAGTCAAGGGAACTACGATTATGTTCTAGTCCAGGGTTAATGAAAAATCAATCTGGTAGTCCCGATTTTTGGATCCACGGGGAAATCTCTGTGTATATTTATTTTAGGTGTTATGCTCTCACCATTGTTTATTTTCTGTTTTTAGAATTTTTATGCAAGTAATTTCTGTACCGGGTTAAATCATACATACATTTGATTGTTATTGTTCAACACTTTACTCTTATGATATTTTGCTCATGAATTTCACATAAAACTTGATAAAAATTACTTGTTTACATTCAAAAACACCATAAGGAAACCTATTCACATGAAGCAATTGACAAGAATTTGTTTATAAATTTGAAGTTAAAATTAGCACAACAAAACTAGCATTCAACAATAGATCATAGTCCTTGCAACACTAGAGGAATTTAGGTGGTTAGAACTCTAGGGTAGGTATCGTTAATAAGGCCATAGCCTTCTTCCCTTAGGTTTCTCTCCACAACCTACATTTGAGACCAACTTCAAAAAAATTGAGAGAAATGATTTACTTAGAATAGAAATTTAATCTAAAATTAATTAATATCTTTCATTTCACTTATTCCTAGGTGTCACATCTCATATATGATAATTTTCATTCTAGTAACAATTGTTCATCTGGTAACTTGGAAATTAATCTATATTGTGCAAGTAATTTGACTCCTAAGGCACTGGTCTCTAATCGATAATTTTGATAAATCTAATCAAGTTAGGCTAGATAATTAAACTTACCAATAATCTTTAGCTAAGTTGTTAGGCCATTCATTTCTATCTTTTGAACTCATCGTTTCATCCATGGGGACTACCCCCCTTAACCTTCTATAGGGAGGCAACTTAAATGGAGAGGTTTGGGATCAAAGTCAAAGCCCTTACCCTAAGCGTTATCATATTCATGTGTACAATTTGAATGACAACAAATCCCTTTGCAAAAATATCCTATCATTGCTAGTTTGGTTTCAACTTCCCAGATAGGAGGCCAGACTTCTTCTACTTGAATTTCCTCATCATCATACATAATTGCCTCTTTAAGGATATATTTTTGTTTCAACATCCTCGTAAGTGACCTGTGTGGGAGTTGTAAATCACTCATTTTCTTCTAGATATTTATCCACTTGTGCTAGATGTTCCAAGTGCTTCACAATATTATCTACCTCAACCATTCCTTTGGAAATTCTAGCGAATGAACACTTTGTTTGCCCCATTAGCATTCATCACTTAATTCAATGGGAACAAATTCAGTTATTATTGTTGCAACCATTATATTTTCTTCTAGTTTTTGTGTCAAAAAAGGGGTATCCTTTCTTCCCCACCTTTTTCTACTTTTGGTGTCACAATGGAGGCTTCTTCTTTTTCCTCACTCTTTCTTGGTTCTTTTGTTTTCGTAGAAATTTCCTCTCTTATCCTTCTACTTATTCTTATGTTGTAGAATAATTATTTTCTTATTCCTTCCCTTCTTTATTTCTGGTGTTTGTTATAACCTTATCTACCACTCCACTATAGTGAGAGAGACCCTACTTCAACTTACCTTAATTGTTGGATAGAATGCATCCCCTTTTACCCTTGAATTTTATTATATGGATCTTATATTAAAGTTATTATATGTTATAGGGATCAAATTACATAATTCAATAATTTTTCATAATTATTTTATTACAATTTCATAATTATGAAATAAGAATTATTTCGTGACTCAGAAGGAGGTTCCCATTGAGTTGGAAAAATATCATAATTAAGCATGAAACTTCTGCATGACTCATAATTGTTTTATTCACATGCCATCAAGTCTTTCCATGACTTGTATAGACCTAATTCATATGTTATCAAGCATAACTTTTCATGGACCTAAGTGTCTAGATACATCCTCATGAGTCTAAGAAAGGCCTATATAGTTATATCTTCTCAAGAAAATAGGAGATAGAGAGTATTTATCAATTATTCTAGTAGATTTATACTAGAAATTCCTTTATATGTGAGATGATTCCAGCCTTACAATGAGTCAAGGGAGGAGTCATTGCCAGCTCAATTTATTGTGTAAATTAAGGCATGTATTTTACTATCAATCCAGGTTGGTAATCTTAGAAGAAAACCAAAATTTTTGGATTTTTGGATAAGAACTAATATAGAAAGTAGTTATAAGAATGGAAATACATATTATAAATATAAATCACTCTTCACAACTTATGAAAAAGTATCTAAGTCTATTCCATAAAAGCATACATTATTGATCAATGAAATTAGACTATTTTAGAAAAACAAGGAAGAGGCTATTTTCAAAGAGATTTGGTTGTCCTCCCTCAAAAATTCTATAATGGCATTTCCAATATCTAAGTAAGCATAAAATAATGTAATGAAAGCATGAGAACTTAATCTAAGAAAGCTTGAAAGAAGTGAATCTTGTTCAATCATAGTCCTAGCTCATGGAGAAAAGGCTCTTTTCTAAAAGACCTAGTTGCCCTTCCAAATTCAAGCTAATCACTAAAAGTAATCAATCTTCACTTAACACATGACATAAAATGAATTCACATTAAAAATATTTACAAATATTTACGGCAAATGAATATAATAAACATGGAGAATCAAACTAGCATATGCACAAATATGAACATCATACTACAAACTGTACTTAGTTTGGTATGGGATCCCTCCAACCTTGTTCGTACACTACTAAAATACTCATCTACAACAACTCATTCACTCCAGAAAACACAAAGAAATCATGAAACAAAAGCTCTGTCTTCAATTATCTCAAAATAATAAGTTTTTCTACATACTCTAACCATAAATGCCTCTCTTTAAATAGGAAAAATAATAACCATATAAGATAAAAAGTCTGAAACAACCATCATTAATTTTATCCCACTTCATCAGGTCGAAGCCATCCATTAGTTACAAGAAATCTGGAAAAATTCCAAAAAATCCTAAATCTGCCCCTTTTTTAATAGGGATTTCTGGGTGACAAGTCAAGCTTGACCAGCATTGACCGAGGTTGTATTTGATCATTTTGACCAATCCAATAGTTTTTCATCCATTCATGGTTCCTAATATTTCCAAATATGTATTCATATCGTGCCCAGGTGTCCTTCATATATCACTTTAATGGAGTTATTACAGTAATTTTCAGTTCTGTCCAAAAATACTCCTAAAACCCAATTTTTGCAAAAATATCTAAAAAATGAAAAACACAATTTATTTCCCTAAATATGCATAATAAGATCAAAATAAGGCATATATGGATGATGTAAGGTGTAATATTATGAAATTAAGTGGATTTTTAATAAGAAAAATTGACCAAAATTGAGGGCCAACAGTCGTATTAAAGATTGATGAGGAGAGTAGCTATATGCCAAGGTATAATGTTTATCTCCCATTTTGATTAACAAAAACATTTATGAATTATCCCTCATATGTTTTATGTATTTTCATGTATATGTAGCTTTGATTATTGTTTGTACATGTTGATATGCCCTTTGGGGAAGCAAAAAAATTATTTGTTTGACTATGCTTATGTTTAGGAGCTTGGATCAAGGAGTTAAGTGTTGGCTTGTTGGGGCCTGACCCAAGTTCAAAGGTGATTTAGCCAAACAAATCCTGGTACTATTGGCCCTTTTGGCAATAGTTCATGGAGCGCGGACTAAGGTCTCACTCGAAGTAGTATGGGAGGGTGCTAGAACTAGGTTTCTACACCCTGGAGATGTCTGGTGAGTTCAAGTGGTCTGTGGTTCAACCTTGCGCACATGTTTCTATGCGCACTTACCTGTACCTCGTAGCTTGAGATGCTACCTTCACACAGCCCTACTTGGGGTCTGAATGCTATTATTACTCAAGTCCTTATTTGCATGTGTAAAGTATACTTAGAAATATAAATCATTCATACAAGTGTGTGCAGTAAATAAAAAGTATATTTGCAATTGATATCAAACATGTAATAACTCAAGAACAGAGACACAGAATTTGGATAAAACTTCTCTTTATTATTCTCTTCTTCAATTACAAACTCGACTCTACCCTGTGCACTCATCTGCAGGGGTCCATGCACTCAACTGCGGACAACTAGACCTCTGTGCACTTAGCTGCAGAGCCTTCTCCTACTCTACGACCCAAGATACACTTCGACTCTTGCTCTATGCTTCCACTTCTCTTTCTCATAATTCCATCTAACTAACTAGCTTCTACACTTACAGCCTCGCTCTATTTATACAATCCCATGGTTCACGGACCATGGGTAGGCTGACATTACACTACAAACTAGGGCGGACAACCCTATGACTCTAACATACTTCCGCACTCGCAATTCACGGGGCTTTACAACATCATTCGGTCAAAACATGGGCTTTGAGCCCCAAAACATGCCTTAGGGGGATTCCATGCCCAACAACCCCCCAAGAGAAACATTGTGACTCACCCTTGAGTCACTCTATCAGAGCAGCAATCTTAGCACGAAGTTCCTCCAACTATCCTCGAACTGTGCTGATGTCGACATCGCACAAAGCGTTGCTTACTGGATCTGTTGCATCCTCTATTCTGAGACCTCCGTGTTTGGGGTTCTTCTTTACATTAACGTGTGCATCCCCTGAATATGTGCCAACTTTCCTTCAATGTTTGTTGTGATAGTGAAAGTCTCGTCGATCCATGGCTGGATGTTCCACATCCACCTGCTCCTTCAGTGCCTTCGCTTGTTGCATATTCATAAGCCATTGAGTGAGGACTACTTTCTGCATAGTTCCTTGGACACTGTCGTATTGCTATTGGAGTTCTCGCACCTTTGTCTCCAGGCGCTAGATGTTGGGGTCCTCCTGCAGAGTTGTGAGGACCTCAAGTGCTTGCTCCAACAAAGTAGTACAGTCCTTCACTGCACCTCCAATTTCTTCTATTCCTGCTACAATAGCGTTAGTGTGTTGTTCTCAAACTTTCAGGGGAGTGGAAGGTTGCTCCTTTAACTGTAGCTCGGTGATCTAAAGATTCAGTGCCAGCTGAACCTTGGTCATTTCTTCTCTAGTCTCACAAAATCCAGTTGCCAACCTGTGAATCTGTACCTCTACTGGCAGATTTGTTGGGATGGCCAGCTCCGGGACACGTCGGCAAGCGTCATCTACCACCTGTGCCAATTGTTGGTTCTGTGACACCAATTCGTCATGCTACAGACTGAGTTGTTCCATGTTGATCTTTTGTTCACTGAGAACTTGGATCGTGCGGCTCTCCCTAGCGTGTAACTCTGTTGTTATCCCATCCTATAGCAGAAACAATGTCTCTCACGGAAGGGAAGCCAAATTAAGGCCAAGGCCTTTGATCATGTTAACTACAAATCTGTCAGTCTCATTTTTTGCTACTAGGGCTCCTTCCGGTAGCACTATGGTGTTTTCCATCCATACGCGTAACATATACTCTGCTGCCGAGGATCCTACTGCAAGGTGGGTCGAAAGGTTACCCAGCTGAGGGGGCCACACCTATAACTCCTGTATCTATGCCCTAAGGGCCCCCAACACATGCAGGTGCTCCTGCATAAAGTCCTAAAGGGCCTCATTTGTGACATCGCGAATTGTCTCGTTGATGTCATCGAGGTCACCTTCAGTTAAGGTGATTAGGTCAATGGCCAACTTCAAGGCCTTAACATTCTTCCTTGGTCCTGTTCTCTCTACCATGTATGGGTGCTTCATTTGTGTGGACACAGTCCCTAGGTCCACGCTCCCTTCAGTTGTTTCTACTTCCTCTGCCTCCTGTCCCTGTGAGGATATTTCTTGGTCCTCATCTGTCTTCGTTGTTACTTCTTCCGCTACATGTGTTGATGCTGCTACTTCTGCTGATTTTTTATGCTGTGGCTTTTTGTGTCACTTCCCGTGCTACCCTTTCCTTAGCTATTGTTGTTTTCTACCACCTTTTCTCGGCCAATTGTGTGATGCACAAATTGGCATCGTCCTTCTTCTTCTGTCCTGCCGCCTTCTCAAGTTCTGCTAGGTCTGGGGTGTGCCATTGCGAAGGCCATGTCTCCAAGACAGTGAATATGGCATTGTCAGTGGCGATAAATGGGAGCTTTGTCCACTACTTTGTTGTATCCTTATGCGCCCTGATGTATACATTATGCATGTCAGCTTTGAAGTTTGCAAAAATCTATAGATTGTTGTACACTGTAGGTGACAGGTGTAGCCTCCGATTGATCCACATCCGGATGCTCATCTCCATGAGCACCCAAAATATTTTGGTGTCGCGTATCCTCTTTGCATGCTTTGTGGCCTAGAGTGAAGCGTACATCGCGGCCTCATGTAATTCTCTGTCAATGATGGGGAATTGGTTGTCCTCTGGCAATTCCCCTGCTATGAGCATTATGGATAACAACAACCATGTGTAGTGGAAGGTTTTTCCCTACTCCTATGCTTCACGACAATTCTTCAAAAATTCCTTGCGGAGGAATTCAGACCAGTTGAACTGGACCCCCTCCATGCACTACGTGGCCAATGCAATCACCGGCGTCGATACCTCATTGGTGTGGCACTTCCTCATAACTTTACCGGCCAGGATTTTGGTTGCTACGTAGACCCCTTTCTCCTTGATACTAGAGATGGCGTAGCCCCTCTTCTTCTTCTCTAGCTTGTATTTCATCTTCATGGCTTCTACAAAGGCCAAATCCTTGCTCTTTTCTTTGGCCATGGTTTCGAGGTCCTTTCCTTTGCAGGGGAGCCGAGAAATGCGGTGAATTAGGTTTGTCGTGATGGAGATAGGCTCCTCGAGCTAGATGTACCCATCATGCACTAGGTAGAGTAGCTATCTAATGATTAAAATGGTGATGGGCGCATGGTGGAAATGTGATGCCATAGTAAGTGCAACTCGGCCTTTTCCACACCGAGCAACCACTTCCGCAACTCTAATGTTGTCACCGCCCCCTCAATGTTTTGCTTCATTAGGTTCCCAGTCTCTATGTGGGGGAAATTATTGCAGTCAGCGAGGTCCCAATCTTCAAATTTCATGGTTGGAACGTGGCCCAAGTGCGTGCCTTCAAACAGTGTGTCATCTAGGAGGAGTGGGGTCTGGAGTGAGCTCTTAGCTTCATCCAGGTTCTTCGACACTTCGGTCTTCCCTTTCCACAAAGGGACATATTTGGGAAGTTTTGTTGCAAAGCATATAGGTTGAATATCCTCCTCCATATCTTCGTCTTCTTTTGTTGTGATGGTTAGGGCTTGCAAATCTTCTTCTTCCTCATCTGTGTCGATCATGACATCTTTCCCTTTTTCTACCATTGATAGCTTGCTGCATATTGGGTTCCTCAGGGACACGCGTATAGGGGCCATTTCTTGTTTATCTTTCTTGGGCCTCGACATTCGTAGTGATTTGGGGATTTTTGTCACAACCCCGATGCCTTCTAGGATTTCCTCCATCATTGGGGTTTGTGTGGCCTCACCGAAGGTTACCTCTTCAATTCCCAAACCATCCTTAGTTGTTGTCATCATGTCTAGGCTATATTATGTCACTCACAAACTCATGGGCTCAATTATCGCTCGGCTCTCAATGCTCAGTGCTCTGCTCAAGCGCTCAATTCTCAAATGACCAAGTGTTGTTTGTTGGCAAGCCCTTTGTGTTTTATAGCACCTTTTGAATTCAAATTCGACTATTCCCCCAAATTTCAGGCCATCAATGCTTTCTTGGTAGCAAAATTTCCCAAATCTTACCCATAAATCGCGTCTTAGATGCCCGCCACCTGCTCCATTTAGCCTCAAGTCAAGCATCCCATCGTGAATAGTTACTTCAACATTCACTTTCCAGCCAACCCACATGGCAACGCAACCCTCCGTGCGTGGTCACAGACCCTATGACGCTCTACTTCTGCGTGCATCCCCAATATCTTGCAACTCCCAGGTAGAATAATTTATAGTCCCATGCTCCCTTTCAACTGCCTGCAACGCTAAGGTTGTTCTTCCTGCAGCTAGTTAGGTGGTCGCACCACCCATGTGGGGCTCCATCCTGTCCTCCACCATGGTTCATGGGGAATCCCCTCCTTCCATTGTTGTGGTCGACATCATGCACTCTACTATTTGCAATTCACTACCTTGGTCACTACAGTTGGCGATATGTGGTCTAAACAAGGGAAACACACTAACCAGTTCACTACAATAGTTCTCCCACTTGTCAGTATGATCATACACACCTTGCCTTACCATCCTCAGTTTTTCAACGAGAAATGCTTCCTTTATTTCATCTTCCAGATTCTTGACCTCCACGTCCATCAAAGCGCTTTTCTTGCTTAGCTATACACGGTCTCTTTCAAGTTCGCAAAGTCTAAGGTTTCCCTGTTGGATTTCTTTCTCAAGTATTATGTGTTTTGTTTCTCGCAGTTGTGTGATTCCTTCGTTCCAGGCTTCGCGGACTGTCGTATCTACGGGTGCTACTATGCACTGACTAGGCTTCACATGATCCATAGGGATTACAGCCCCTGCTTCATACTTCAGCTTCGGAAGTACTCGCGCGGTCAGGGTTTTTCACATGGTCCTATAATCCCATAGAACTGCTCGTATGCGCAGGTCCCAGTCAGTGCATCTCACATGGTGGATCATGTTCAGCACTTCACACACCTTGTCAAAGGCTTCTCCATGTATAATTTTCAGCACGCTTGGTCTTATCATACTTCGTCATTCGCGGCCTTGTCGTGCCCGTTCCTACTTATTGGTCCTGGGTCTGATCGTGAGGACGGTATTCATTCGTGCAAGTTGCGGACCATACGCCTTACCCATCTAGAGAGGTGGGCGCATAGGCTGTTTCGTCCATCATATCAGCTTCCATCCACAGCTGAGGCTTTCCAAACCATATAAGCATCATTCTTCTGCAGTCACGCCAATTCTCAAAACTTCTCTAATGCGTACCCCACCATCTTGCAGGCGTAGTGTGCAGTGCCCATTTCAGAGCGTCAAAATTTTGCTGTCCTGGCACCTCTTTTTCAAATTTGTTTAGGAATTCATCCACTGTTGTCAACCCGTCATACATGGGAAGATCCCTTACCTCTTTTGTCACGCAGTGCAGTGATTTTACCATCATGTTTCAATTGATCGTGGTTACCTCATGTAACCGATTCTGCCATCATTCTATTTCTTCATCTGAATTCGATGTGCAAGAGATTTTGCACTCCCACAAAATCTTGCCATCCACTATAGGATTCACCCAATCCTGTTCCCTAGCAGTTATCTTGTAGATACAGTCTAGATCATCATCGTGCACTAGCTTTGTGTAGCGCAATCCTTCCGTAGGGTCTAAAGTTACCACTACGCCTAGTGACATTTTCTCAAAAATCATTTTGTGCTTCCTCAAATTTATCACTTTGTTAATATCAGTGGCCCAATCTATTCTTAGTAGCGTGGGATAAGGATTGCTATCGTCGACAATCTCTATCACTTCGAAATCTGAAAGCATGCTCGCGCCTTCGATATCTACCGTTATTCCATGCAATCTTCCCATCAGTAGGATCCTCTACTGGTTCGCCATTCATAATTAAATAGGGGACCATTACAACGCGGGCTTGCCCATACGCTCCCATGTCTGATTTGGTAGTATGTTCATGTCCGATCCTAAATCCATAATCACTTGATCCATTTCATATTCCCTGATTTTCACAGTCAATCACATCTCCCTTCCTATTCGCATTGTGTGCTTCCCAAGCTTCTAGACTACATGTGGTTCTCCTAACCTAACACACCTAGTGATGAGTTCATGCAGTCCCTTCACAGCCTTGCTATCACACAGCAACTTCATTCATGTCTCTAGAAAGGTAGTAAGCATTGATGGGTCCATCTCTGGTTCTAGTTTGTCTTTACTACCTGAAGTGAAGGCCTCCATGAAGCTCTTCTTAGCTTCCATGAATGTCTCCTTCGCGCTCTCCAAATCAAGCTCTGGTTCCTTTGTTGGAGCCTTGCGAACCTAAGAACTTTCTTCTAGCTGCTTACTCGTGTCATCTCCTATCGTGATACTACTTCGGAGCATGATGTTTACATTCGAGTCCTCCTCATGTGGCTCAGACCTCATCATTTGCAGATTCTGAGTCGGGGGAGGCTGGATTATTCCTTTATCGTGCAACCTTGCTATCAGTGTAGGGAAGTCCTCTGTCTCATGATCAAACTGGGTACAATATAAACATGATGCTCTCATCGAATTTGTACAATAGCGGGAATAATGCCCTAGCCCTCCACAATTGTAACAAATCAGCTGTCTTCTACCCCTTCCTAGTCCCGTTCCACATCGACCTCGTTCGCGTCCCTAAATTCTAGTGCGCGCCATCCCTGCATTTTGATTGAGGGCTCACATTTCAGTCTAAAATCCGTAGGCAGGAGTCTGATCCATCATTAGTTCATAACTTCTACAGGTGCATTCATCATGGCCTACTGACCTGTAGAAATTGCAGAACAACTGTTGGGACATCTGCGTATATTTCTGTAATAGGTGGCAATTATCTGTAGCATGCTTCCCTCCTATCTGACAAATCGCACACCATAATGTAGGTGTCGCACTCAGTCCTACTTGTGCCTCTTGTCTCAATGGCATCGGCCCTCCTCCCACTAGGTATTTCACAAAGACTGGACAATGGTATTTTTCATGCCCCTGGCCTTTGCATTTTATACACCATACCTCCTCGCGCGCTTCTGGGCGAGTTGTCCTGTCCTGTTTCAAGCTCTGCATTTCTAGACACAAATTTTTCTATTGCGCATGGATTTGTTGGAATCCCAGGTCAGGATGTTGTATTGGGGTCTCGTATAGTCTCATTCCAATCTCCAAAGCTTTGGCTTGGGTGAATAACTTCTGTTGCAATAGCACGGTCTTTAGATGCAGCGTTAGTGATGCTACAAACCATGCGCGGTGTTTTCCATCCATCAAGGTCATGTTGGCTTCACGAATCATACCCTTTAGTCTCTAATCTAGCTCCCAGGGGGTCTTGCCTGGAAGCATCGTCATTTCCTTAAACCCGATAATTGACCATGTCTCTGATTTTGGCCTGCTAAATTCCCTGTTCAACACAACTTGGATATCCATGATCCCTTCATTTCAATTGTCGTTGGAATGCTTAATGCACCATGTCAGTGCGTGATCCTGCAATGCACTTACCAGCATTGCCTTCTTTATATTGTCATCTATGTCTCCTTGTGCCTCCCATACATCCTTTGCCACAAACGAAAATTGGTCTGAATCTTCATTCCCTACTCTGAACATTGACAATTTTATCACACTCGCCATATTGAACTATGGTGGTGGTGGAGGTGGTGTGGGTGGAGATGGGGGTGAATATGGTGAGGCTAGTGATGGTGTAGGTGGAGGTGGTATGCGTGGAATTCGTTGCCTTATCAGACTGATCGCACTTATGGGTGAAACTTTCGCGAGCTCTTCCTCACTTTCTCACTGAGGTGAAATTAAGGGGTTATTCTTTATTTCTGTGCTACCTTCATTTCTATAGATCCTCCCACTTCGCGTAGCCCCAAACATGAATTTATTCGCATAACCCACTTTTCACATAATAACATTTTAATCCAAGTGTTCAAAGATTTAATGTACTTACATCACGGTCCTTTGAGGAAGTGCCATTCTGCCTCACTGTAGCTGGTTGAATTATCTACTGTGAACTTGGTGATAAACCCTCCTATAATTCGATCGAGCCAATTGTCCACAGTGCACATGATCTTATCTTCCGATTCTTCTAGTCTACGCACCAATTCTGGAGTCCACACAATAGGTTTGTTGAGCCTAAACCTTCCTTGAATGTTTTCTAGCCTCGCGATCCACTCATACAACTCAGAGGGGAAGGATGAAAAGAAAATATCATGGATTTCCGTATATAAGTAGTGCTCTAACCACTGTTCCTTCAATACTCACAAATTCCTACTTTCATGCACTGCAACCTCGTGAATGTTTCTATCCAACCACCCTTCAATTTCTTTCTTTGTTGGATTCCAATGACATGACATCAAACATCTCTTATGCAGATCCCGGTCCCGGCAATGGAACCATTTGTTGTCTTTTTGGGGCCTGACCCAAGTCCAGAGGTGATTTATCCAAACAAATCCCCATACTACTGTCCCTTTCAACAACAGTTCGCGGAGCGAGGACTGAGGTCTCACCTGAAGTAGTATGGGAGGGTGCTAGAACCAAGTTTTCACACCCTAGAGTTGTCTGATGAGTTCAAGTGATCCGTGGTTCGACCCTATGCACACGTCACTACGTGCACTTGCCTGTACCTTACAGCCTGAGCTGTTGCCTTCGTGCAGCCCTACTCGGGGGCCAAATGCTATTATTACTCAATTCCTTACTTGTATTCCGCCTTTAGTTGATTAACTTAGCCTATTTGCATGTGTAAGGTATACTTAGCAATATAAATCATTCATACAAGTGCGCGCAGTAACTAAACAATATATTTGCAATTGATATCAAACATGTAATAACTTAAGAACAAAGACACAAAATTTGGATAAAACTTCTCTTTATTATTTCTCTTCTTTAGTTACAGACTCGACTCCGCCCTGCGCACTCAGCTCTAGGGGTCTGCGCACTCAACTGTGGACAACTAGGCCTCTGCGCACTCAACTGCAGAGCCTTCTCCTACTCTACGACCCAAGATACACTTCGATTCTTGCTCTATGCTTCCACTTCTCTATCTCATACTTCCCTGTAACTGCTTGATTTCTACACTTACAACCTCACTCTATTTATACAATCCCATGGTCCACGGACCATGGGTAGGCCAACATTACATTACAAACTAGGGCAGACAACCCTATGACTCTAACATACTTTTGCGCATGCAATTCACGGGGCTTTACAACATCATTTGGTCAAAACATGGGCTTTGAGCCACAAAACATGCCTCGGGGGGATTCCATGCCCAACATTAAGAGTAGGATATTCAAGTGGAATTAGGATATCTAAAGTTGTCTTCAATATCCACAATATTTACCAACATGCAAGGGATTAGGTATGCATCATTTGTCTCACTGGATAAGATGTTTGGTATGTACTTGCTTCGAATCTGGGGAGTTCATGTACACTATGCCACAAATTACTTGAGAGATCTAAGGGAAAGAGCTATGGAGAAATAAATTCCTTAAAGCCTAATACTTTGTTGAGGTAATATAAGTGGAAACTCGTTTGGGACTTGTATATCCCTAGTTTTTGCTTCCTCTTTCTAGAGTATTGAATTTTAAATTCTACCTATTCTTGAGTATTTCTCTATCTATTTCGACCTTTTCTAAGCCGGTTACAAGATAAATTTTCTTTATATTATTTAGATATGAGTTTTATTTTCCTTTAGATTTTAACATTAGGTGTTGGGCACCCCCTATTATCCATTTACATGGTGACCTCAAGGCTTGGTCACTTTCTAGGTATTCTCCTTCTAGCAATTTATCCTTGGTCACCGACTGTTCGAGAGCGACTGCCTATGCAGATTTATTTTTTGGTAGGTTTTCCTTCAATCCATATTATAAGGGCTCTAGATATTTCATTATATTTCTATAGCTTATATGATCTTCTTGTGATTTGGTCGAATTGGATTTGTATTGGTCTGATCTATTTACTTATTTGCGTTTTTTGTTTGTTTTTTCGAGATTGCATTGTTTGTTTAATTTCTTTTGATATTGATTGTTGTTTATTTTAATTTTGTAACATCGTAAGGTTGATCTGAGTGGTGAAGTGAATCTTTGTGATATTTTTTCTTTTTTGGTTCATAGATAAATCCAAGTTTTGTGGCCTCTCAAGACTTATTTCCTTTTTCTAGGGTTTGGATTGTTTTCCCATGTAGTTCATTGTAGGTTTATGTTTGCTTTCTTCCTGCATTTAAATGTAAATTGAAACTTCGTCTGATTTTGAACTTATTGTCTATCCAAGAGTGATGAGCCATAGTTCATATCTTTTCTTTGCAAAGCCTTAGTTTCTACCATTTGAGTGTTCGTTGGTGCTCTTGTTTTGACATTGTTTAAGAATTGTTTCTTTTTTATTACAAGTTGTTTTGTGGATCTATTATTTTTTTGAATTTAGTGACTTTAAGAGTGATCATTGAGAGTGATTGTGAGGCTTTATTTATTTCTTTGAAAAATTGAAATATCTCCTCTACCCTTCCGTAGATATTTTTCATCGAATTGCAAACGGAAAATTGCACTTCATTTAGCTTGCATTAGGATTGCTATTGATTCTTTTCACATGATTTCATTTTCACTTCATACCCTTGCATAATTTACTACCATAAAATAATGCATAATAAAAATTTATTACACAGTTTTTGGTTATAGCAAACCAACAATAACTTATGGTTTTAATCTTTGGAGAAGGGTTTGGAGAGGAAACTCTTCAAGGCTATCAAACTAAAATTAGATCCACTAAAGATTATAAATCCAGTTTCACTTTAGATGCTTTCTTAAAATATCCTCTCACATAGGAGTTAAGCATGTGATCATATCAGGAATTGTTGGAGTGACATGCCCGCTCTCAAGCTAATGCTATCCGAGAATTATGCGCCTTACAATGAATATTTTTTGAGAGGTGTACAAATCACTTTGAGAAATATCTCAAGAGGTTTCATGCTTAGTTTCCTATTATAGAGGCTACAACCACCCTCCAAATTTTTTCCTATGCTCCGTTTTGGAGCCTCCCTTCTAAATCATAGTAGCTTGTCTCGCAATGACCCACGTACTTGTGATTTCATTGAGCTTTATATTTTGCTTTATGGGTTTTGTTTTCTTACTGGCTTTGTTTTCTAACCACAAGATGATTTATTAACTTGGTTTCGACTCGTTTCCAAGCTTGCCTTAGTAAGCTGCACAATCCTTGAGGGCAACCAACTTTTCTCTTAGGAATTGTGCAATTCAATCCATCAATGATCTTTCATCTTTGGAATTGCATAGACCCAGCTAATAGTCTGCCTTCAACTGGAAAACTACATAGAGAATGAGAGACAACTAGAGCCACTCAACCAACAAATTGCACAGAAGAAATTTCGTTAGCAGTTGTCTAATGCATGTGCCAGTGAGTTTCCCAGTTCTGCTCGGAACTGAACAATCTCCTTTAGAATGCATGGCATATTTTCCCAAAAAATAAAAAGAAAAAAATAATCCCTAGAAAATAGGGATCTATTTTTGGCAATCTGAAGATGGCACTTGAGTTACTTTGGAAACTGCTACCAAGTGTCATTTTTCCTAGATTTTTTGCTTTCGCATCAGAAACCCTAAATCGGCCCAAAATATTTAATGGAATATGCCAGATCTCATTTTCCCATTTGATCTTGGAGCTCTGACATTCCCGAGGAGATCTAGGAACCTTCAGCACAGTCATTGTAGCTTTTCTGGGTAAGTCTTGTTTTTCTAGTCTTTTGTTGTTTTTCTGTCGCTTTTGTTTGCTTGGCTTGTAAGAGTATTCTTTTACCTGTTTTATTGGATGACCGCTAGAATTTTTATTTTTTTTAGCTTGTAGAATTTTTGTTTTAATTTTTTCATTGTCTTTCCCAAGTGTTGCATGCATTACCCAGTTTATGCACTAATGGTCATCGTCATGGCAACTCTGTCCACAAGCTTCATTGTTTTACAGTTTCATTGATTCATGCACTCATTTTGTTTGTATGGATAACCATTCACTTAGACTTTCCCCAACCATCATTCCCTCCTTCAGAAATGCTCATTTTCTTGATCCTATTGGGTAGATATGGGCTTCCTTGGCCTGGATCTTTCTCCTCTTCGGCATGCACTGTACATTTATCGATCTCAAGGCTCTGTCTTGGCTCCATAAATTATGCAGAGGCTGCCATGGCCTGGCTCCAACTATGAACTACACAGTTCCAAGATCCAATCCCGAGCCTTGGCCATTGGGATTATGTAATGCGCAGTCCCAACTAGCCCAAGCCAAACTAAACTATGCATTGTGCAGTTCTAGTCAGCAACACCTACCCACTAATAACTAGGACTGCATAATGCTCAGAACCAACTGGCAGCTAGTCACCTCTAAGAGCCAAAATTGTGAAATTCTTCCCAACAGTTGCCTAGTCTATTGCTTGGTATGTTCTTGAATTTATTTTGGTTTCAAGCTAAAATTTCCATGCCATGAGTGTCCCCTCTGTCTCCAGGCACAACAATTGTTGAGCAACTCTCCAACAGTACAGGTAACGTCGCTTCCAAGAAAGATGCATCAAAGGATACTGTCGAGAGTAGCATTAGAGAATCAGTTGAGCAGGTGTCAGTGAATTTTCTAGTCTATGAAGACACTCAGTTGTTCATTGGGATGAAAATGAAGATAACATGGAAAGAAATCAAGGTTATATTTATAGGGAACTTCAAGGAAGACCTAGAAGATCAATAGGTTTATGTCAATATCCACCGACCATGCTTACATAAGGCTGCATGCAGGTACCCTGCCTTCCCATGTGAACAAATCACCTACTTGATTATCTCACACAAAAATCCCGAGACTATGAAATTGAGAAGTGCCTATGGAACACATCTTTCTACCTTCAAGATGAAGAAATATTATCAGATATATCATTTACTTCAGTTGGTGAACTGCATGGATGCACTTTTCTATGCCACCCACAACTATGTGAAAACCAAAGACATCATAAAGCATTGGGTGAAAGATTCGTCGAAGTTTGGATCGACACCCACTCATGTTTACAAGTCTGAGTCACTCAGAAAGGCCTACCAGCTCTTGATCATCTTTGTGTGTCGATTGTATGGTTTAGAGAGCACGAATACCTGTCCACTAAATTGGGTGCTTGTGTTGGATCAGTTGGTGAAATATGGAAGGTCATTCAACTAGTCATATTTGTTGGCTCTTAAGTTGAAATTCCATGTGACTGACACCCTAAATCTACCCAAGGATGATCATTCGAGATTCTACATGTCTGTGTATCTACTTGATGCAATATGTGCCCAACATCAGTTTCCTGGCATGGGTTGGACATGGACACCATCAAATACTTTCATCAACATTTATTGCAAGTTGATTTCTGTTTGCAGCTACTGAGGAGTTATGTCAAGGCTAACTGAAAATTTCATTATCCCAGTGTACAAGTTGATATTTTAGTAGGATCTGCCTTGCATGTCCCAGGAAGCAATTGAGGCAATACTCAAGATTGCAAATTGGTATGCCTCACCTGATGGCACTTTCATTAGGATGTTTTGCAGAGAGAAGGCTCTACATGTTCTAGCAAGGTTTGCACTAACAAGTTGGCCATGCAAGAGGTTGCATATCACATCTCCATAGGGTTATCAACATGGCCCGCTCTTCCTTTGTGGATTCAATTGTAAATTATTGAGATATTGAAGGATGTGGATGTCGAAGCTAAGGAGGTAGAAAAGTTCGAGTTCGACACCAAAGACTATAATTCGTATGATCCCCACACTATTTTCAAGAACCACTCTCTAAAGGTGTAATTTTCATGGATCCACGGGATGTTTCATTCAACAAAGGAGGACCCTTGGAGGTACTTCTAAAACTCCTCCAATATTAATGAACTAGATAGTATGGACACTACATGGAAAGTTCCTCTGTAGGCAATAACATCTTAGGAAGCAACAACAACAACAACAATAAGTAGAAAATTGGTGCAAGACAAGGGTAAGAGGAATATTTTCGATAACCTAGAGGTTGAGAAAATCTACAAGTTCAAAGAAGATCCTTTCATTGAGAAAGAAGCTTTGGCAGTGGAGGAAAAGAAGTAGCAGTGCATAAAGAGAACAGAGCAAAGGAAGAGAGAAAAGAAAAGGCTGGAGGAAGAAGAAAGGAAGTTGTAGGAAACAAAAAAGTTGAACAAATAACAAGAGCTAAGAAGGAGAGAGAGGGAAGAGAAGAAGAAATGAGAACAAGAAGAATGACAAGGCACAATTTTAGAGAAAAATGCACCCATACATGTTGAGGAATTAGAACAACCAACAGATGAAGAAGAGAGTGAGAAAATGCAGGATCGAGAACTTTCTCAAAATATTGAGAAAATGGTTGAAGTAATGGACTTGGAGTTGGCAAAAGAGCCATAGGACCAAGATTCCAACGTCATGTTGAGAGTACTCGAGGTTTCCCCACGATCTCCACTACCTCCAATATCAGAACCAGTCCTGAGCGACCAAGGAGAGGTTATTCTCCTTCATGATGATCCGATGATGGATGTGTACAATATATCCTTTGATGAGTTGTAGCAGAAGATTGTATAGATGCAAAGAAATCATTTCCCAGATGATCATGTCTCACCCGCATTTATAAAGGAAAGGGTGATAGTTTCAGATGTTAGAAAGCATCCAACTTCTATGGTCGATGCCACTATAGCTTATGCAGGAACCACAGGATCAAATTCCAAGTTCATGTTAGTAGAGAATGAACAAATGGCAAAGAACTTGCACACAGCTAGGCAAAAGGAAGAACAATCTGCAGAATCCACTATGGAAAAGATGAGGAAAGCAATACTCACCGAAGTATCAACTCTTCAGGCCACCATGCAGAAACTCTATGATGTATTTTTCACCATGCATAAGGTGGTTGTCCACCTATATGGTTTTCAATAGTGAAGCATAAATATTGTCCAAACTTGCAAGGACATGCATGTTGCTATCGCCCATCTGCAATAATAGACCACAAGGTACAAGAGATCCCCGCTTCACTTTCCCAAGATGATGAAGCCACAGGAAAAGCTTGACAAAGCGAGGATCCAGATGTTAATCAAGAACTATGAGTAGCTCACCCCGTTCGTCAGCAGCATATAGGATTCCTATGCACTATTTTATAAGAATTTGGATTTCATGGTCTGAACACACAGGATCTTGTCACTTGGTTCCCTCACCAAAGCTATTGAGAAGAACCAAGTCTGGCTAAAGGTTGATAGGTACATGGAGCAGCTAATGTGAGAGGCCACCAACGATGACTTGGAGTTGAACATAAAAAGCACGCAGAAGTACATTGATGGTCCTGCTATACTCAAGGCCATGTTGCACATGCTTCAGGATGAGTTGAACAAGGGTTCAAAGACTATATACCAAGAATCTATGGAGAAAAGATTTTGTTTCCAGAAAGACATCACCAGGTAGTTTGGGGACACCATAGCACAATACTAAGCTTAGTATTAGTTTGTCACTGAGGATCATCAAAAGGATGTTTTCAAGTTGGTCTTTCCCCAAAATTTTGAGACATAGTGCTTTTTCTTGTTAGGTTGACTCTAGCTTATTTTGTCTCACATGGGTATATGTGGAAAATGTATATTATTTGTAAATGGTTGTAAATTAAAGTCCAAGTGTCATTAGTGGAAATTGAAAAGTCACTATGTAATGTAATGAGTTATTTGTAAAGAAGTTGAAGAGTCATGAGGGTAGTCAAAGAGTCAAAGGGGGAATGTCAAGGGTCACCCCACCCTTTGTTATAAATAGAACCTCAGAACTCATAGAAGATGCTTTTGGGAGCGAAGCTTTTGGTTAGGCTTAGGCTTAGAGAAGGCTTGGGAATATCATGACGAGCCTTGGCTTCTCCACAGTGTAGAGTGAGTATACTTCTTTGGAGGAGAAGGTGTCCATGATTGTAATGTTCCACTATTGTAGCTAGTGGTTTTCAATGGTGTATGTATGGATGGAAATCTCACTTCTAATAATAATAAGTGAGCCAACATGCTTTCATGCATATGTTGTTATTGTAGTTGGACTATTCTGGTTTCTTTATAAATGTATGTTGTTTAACTTACGCATTTGGTTATGAACTAATTTGTATGCAATTGTATGAATCATGTTGAATTCATGTTGTTGGATTAACCCGTCACCTTGATTTGTGGACTATTCCAATTTCAACTTGTGATGCCATTATGCTCGTTTGTTCCTTTCAAGATGCGTACTATTACAGGCTTCTAAGGGGTTTTCCCCTCTATGTGTTAAAACCCCCATGCATCTCACTTGAATCATTGAATGCTCACACACTTGCTTCCGACCAAAGATATCATACTTACCTTTGTTCACTACCATGGTCAAGGCACTATATTACCACCCACTGGCGCAACTCCTACTCCAAATATGCTAAGGTCTAGTTGGGACTTCTTACTAGGGAGATTCCCTTTAATTTTGTTGGGTCCAACACCATCAACATTTCTAGCGCTAGGAGGGCCAGATGACAAGTTGAGCCCTCAAAGTTTGTTTTGAATCTTTGCACATCATCCATGACTTACATCACAATATCAAACCCAATGTGTTTTTCTCATGCTCATAATTTCAAAGTGTCGTAGGATGTCATAGATGACTTGTCACAACTTAAATATGATGGTGAAAGTGAAGAATCCCTATAAATTCACACAGTTTCCTTTTTGGGTTTCTGTGACAGGAATGAAGTCCCCTCAGATGGCATTTCCTATGGGTTGTTCGCTTACATGTTTGAAGGGTGCGTTCAGTAATGGTGTCTTACATTGCCTGCAACCTCTATACACTTTTTCAACCACATGATCATAGATTTAGGTCATGATTTATTTTTTTATGACTATAAAGAAATTAACCACAAATTTTAGAATTACGCAAAGCACCTAACAAATCTATTGCACACTTTTACGATTGTTTTTGTCATTATTGTTTTGAATTTTCGGAAGATGAAGTTGACTGGAAATTTTTGACTGAAATATTTCAATACATTGTTCATAAATAAAATAATCTCCATGAGTTAGAATCTTTCAAACTCCTCCCAGCATACCTCGGTGTTAGAGCTTCTAAATTTGAGATGAAAAAGGTTGTTGTCCCAAGTGACCCTTCGTCCCCTTCTCATAAAAAAACTCTAGCTATGCGGGACGAGGTGGGAGAAGTTGTGAACCCACTTGTTGAACTGTCACCATCTCCTCCCAGCCTACCTTCTCTATATTTCTGTGGAGATTTGGACTGCAAGCTTGATGGTTGTCGCGTAGTTTCATTTTCTCAACCTCTATCCACTGGTTCCTTTGATCCCCTGGATTTTGGTGTGTTGTGTTCATCCGTTTAGGAGTCCACGTGTGATGTTCACGAGGATCAAGTTGTGGATGGAGTTGGTGTTGGGCATCTAACCTGTGTTATATTTTTTATGAGTATGTGTGGGAATATGAACAAGAATTTGTAGTGAAGGATGACCTCCTTCTATCTACACCTCATCCACTTTATCCTAACATCTTCTGTGATTCTGCCATTTCTGATTTTTCTTGTGAATATTTATCCCCTTATTTTACCACTTCTGATCATTCACATAACACATAGGATGTCAGATTGTAATTTGATTGCAGAGAGGATAAATCTTTCTTCTCGTATCCACCCGACCTTTTAACATTTATTTTTGGAGACTCAAAGGGTGAAATTTTTTGTTTTTCATCACCCCCTCTGTATGATTCATCAAATAATGAGGATGTCAATCTACATCTCATATTTTATGATTGTGGATGCCATGATCCTTTTACTAATTCATTTGATCATGATCGTGATTCACTTGCTGATCTTTCTAATCCATCGGTCCTTGAGGATCCATCTTATGATGAAGTGGAAACCCCTCAAGTTATTGAGGCACTTCAGTCCAAGTTGATGGTTATGTCAGGTTCTCATAGCCTTAAGGTTAGTTCCACTTTTGATCAGAAATATGTTGAATCTTCCCAGGGTCCTCATCACTCTCTTGTTCACATTGAAAATCAATATGGTTTATAGATTTCACACCCTCCACCAAAATTAGGCTTCCTGCGCATAGAGGTAAAGAAATTAACTTCGTCGAGGTATTGCCCTACCTTGCTAGCAGTGGAGAAACGCTTGTGTTCCTGAAACGAATTTGTTGGGGTATTATCTAGGCCCGCTAGTAGTAAAGCAACACCAAAGATGAAACTAAAACTCTGACATTCTATATTACTTTTGCATCAATATACCCCTCATCCCCAATTGAAACTACTCAGTTGATTACATCTTTAACTCAAGCTAATAAATAAGCCATGGTGATCTAAGAATCAAACAATACCCCTCGAAGATTTAGACTCGCTTTACATGAGACAAGGTCCATACATAGAACTGGAGTTCTACCAGTGTGTCGCCAATGTTGTAGCGGCTACAACCACTCTCCAAAATTTTTCCTATGATTCATTTTGGAGCCTCCCTCCTAAATCACAACAACTTATCTCGCACTGACCCAGGTACTTGTGTTTTCATTAAGATTTATCTTTGTCTTTATGGATTATGTTTTCTTACTGGATTTGTTTTCTAACCACAAGTCGATCACTTGAATTGGTTTCGACCCAGTTCTAAGCTTTTCTTAGTGAAATGAGCAATCCTTGAGGGAAACCAACCTTACTATTGGGAATTGCATAGTTCAAGCCATCAGTGAGCTTTCAACTCCAGAATTGCACAGACCATCTGATAGTCTACCTTCAGCTAGGAAACCGCATAGAAGTAGTCAAAGCCACTTAGCCGAGAAATTGCGTAGAAGTCTTACCCTGAGCAACTGCCCGATGCATGTGCCCGTGAGTTTCCCAGTTCTCCCCCAAACTATGCAATATCCACGAGAATACATGAAATATTTTCCCAAAAAATAAAAAATAAAAAAGTGAAACAAACATCCCTAGAAAATAGGGATCTATTTTTAGTAGTCTAGAAGTTGCACTTGAGTTATTTTGCAAACCTCCACCAAGTGTTGGTTTTTCCTAAATTTTTGTCTTTCAATTCATAAGCCATAATTGACCCAATCTATTTAATGGATGCTGCCAGAGATCATTTTCACATTCGATCTTGGAGCTCTGGCATTCCTGAGGAGATCTAGGAACCTTTGGGACAATCGTCGCAACTTTTCCGGGTAAGTCTTTTTTTTTCTAGTATTTTGTTCCTTTTTCTATTGATTTTGTTTATTTGGCTTGTGAGATTGTTGTTTTAACCTTTTTATTGAACGATCGCTAGAATTTTTCTTTGTTTTAGCTTGTATAAGTGTTGTTTTAAGTTTTGCATTATCTTTCCCAAGTGTCACATTCACTACCTAGTTTCTGTAATAACGATTGTTATTGTGGCGACTCTCTCCACAAGCTTCATTTTTCTTTAGTTTTATTGATTCATGCTCTTGTTTTGTCTACATCCATCATCATTCACTTAGATCTGCACCAACCATCATTCCCTCCTTCAAATTTGCTCATTTTCATGCTCCCAATGGGTAGATATGGGCTTCCTTGGCCTGGATCTTTCTCCTCCCCTACATGCATAGTGCATTTATGGATCTCAAGGCTCTGAATTGGCTCCAAAATTGCATAGAGGCTGCTAAGGCTTGGCTCCAACTATGCACTACACAGTTCCAAGAGCCAGTCCTGAGCCTTGGCCACTGGTATCATGCAATGTGCAGTCCTAGCCATCCCAAGCCAGAATGAACTGTGCATTGCGGAGTTCCAGTCAGCAACACCTACCCACTGGTAGTTGGGACTACAGAATGCACATCACGAGCTCGCAGTCAATTACCTCTGAGAGCCATAATTGTGCAATTCTTCCTAGCAGTTGCCCAATCTTGGTATGTTCTTGAAGTTCTTTTGGTTTCAAGCTAACATTTGGATGCCATGAGTGTCCTCTCTGTCTCTAGGTACAATAGTTGTTGAGAAACTCTTTAGTAGTACATGTAACATGGCTTCCAATAAAACTACATCAAAGGATACTGTCGAGAGTAGCATTGGACAAGTAGTTGAGAAGGTGTCAGTAAATTTTCTATTCTATGCAGACACTCATATGTTTATTGAGAAGGGCATGAAGATAACATGGTAGGAAATCAAGGATATCTTTGCAGGGCACTTCAAGGAAGATCTAGAAAATCAGCAGATTTATGTCAATATCCACCTATCATGCTTACATAAGGTTGCATGCCAGTACCCAGCCTTCCCATGTGTGAACATCACCCACTGGATTGTCTCACACACAGATCCTAAGACTATGGCATTGAGTAGTGCCAATGGAACACAACTTGCTACCTTCAGGACAGAGAACTATCATTAGATGTATCACTTACCTCAGTTGGTGAACCGCATGGATGCACTTTTCTATGCCACCCACAATGATGTGAACTCTAGAGACATCAGAAAGTTTTGGGTGAAAGAGCTGTCAAATTTTAGATCAACACCCACTCATGTTTACAATAATAAGTCACTCATAAAGGCTTACCATCCGTTGATCATCTTTGCATGTCGATTGTATGGCTAAGAAAGAATGGAGACCTTTCTGCAGAATTGGGTGGTTGTGTTGGATTAGTTCATGAATGATGGAAGGTCATTCAACTGGTCGGATTTGTTGGCTCTTTACTTGAAAGTACATGTGACTAATGCCCAGAATCCACCCAATGATGAGAAAGCAATATTCTGCATGTCTATGTATATACTTGATGAAATGTCCCCAACATCAGTTTTCTGGCATGCATTGGACTTGGACACTCTCAGAGACTCCCGTCAAAATTTGTTACAATTTGCTTTCTGATTGCAACTACCAAGGAGTTACAGCAAGGTTGGCTGACCATTTCATTATCCTAGTCTATAAGTTGATCTTTTAGTAGGATTCACCTTGCATGTACCAAGAAGTGATGGAGGAAATAGTCAACATTGCAGATTTGTATGCCTCACCCGATGGCACCTTCATCAAGATGTTTGGTGGAGAGAAGCCTCTACATGTTCTACCAAATTTTTCCATGGACAAGTTGGTCATACAAGAGGTTTCATATCACATGTCCACAGTGTTATCAAAAGGGCTACATAGGAGGAACAAGGCACCATGGCCAACTCTTCCTTTGTAGATTGTATTGTATGAGATTAAGAACTTGAAGGATGCAAATGCCAAAGCTAAGGAGATAGTTTGAGTTCACCACCAAATACTACAATCTGTATGATCCCTATAGTATTTGCAAGAACCACTGTGCCAAGGTGTACTTTCTATGGATCCATGGGACATTTCATTGGGAAAAGGAGGACCCTTGGAGGTACTGTTACAACTCCTCCAAACTCAATGAACTAGTCAGTATGGCCATAGCATAGAAATTTGTTCTAAAGGCAGCAACACCATAGGAAGCAACAACAACAACAACAATAAGTAGAAAATCAATGGAGGACAAGGGTAAGAGGAAGATTTTCGAGAACCTAGAGGCTGAGAAAATTTACAAGTTCAAAGAAGATCCTCTCATTGAGAAAGAAACTTTGGTAGTGGAGGAAACAATGCATAAAGAGAGCAGATTGAAGGAAGAGAGAAAATAAAATGTTGGAGGAAGCAGAAAGGAAGTTGCAGGAAATAGAGAAGAAGCTAAAAGGAGAATAGGATCTAAGAAGGAGAGAGAGGGAAGAGAAGTAGAAATAGGAACAATAATAAGGGCAAGGCACAATGATAGAGAAAATTGTGCCCATACAAGTTGAGGAGTCAGAAAAACCAACAAATGAAGAAGAGGGTGAGAAAATGCAAGATTGGGAACTTTCTCAATAGATTGAGAAAATGGTTGAAGTAATGGACGTGGAGTTAGCACAAGAGCCATAGGACCAAGATACCGACCTCATGTCGATACCAACTGATGTCACCCTGCTGTCTCCACCACCTCTAGTATCAGAACTAGTCCTGAGTGAGCAAGGAGAGGTTGGTCTCCTTGATGATGATCCAAAGATGGATGTGTACAATCTATCCTTGATTATTTGTAGCAAAATATTGTACAAACATGGAAAAATAATTTCTCGGATGATCATGGGTCACCTACATTTATGAAGGAAAGGGTTATAGTGTCAGATGTTAGAAAGCATCTAGTTGCCATGGCTAATGCCACTATTGCTTATGCAGTAGCCATGAGCTCAAATGTCAAGTTCCTATTAGCAAAAAATGTACAGATAGAAAAGAACTTGCTAGCAGCCAGGCAGAAGGCAGAACATCCACAGGACATAATGGCATAGATGAGGAAAGTGATATTTGTTGAACTATCAGCTATTGAGGCCACCATGCCGAAACTCTATGACGGATTTGTCACCGTGCATAAGGTGGTTGTCCATCTATATGGTTCTCAGCAGCAGAGCATAAAGATTTTCAAAAATATCAAGCACATACATGATGTTATCTCCCATGTGCAAGAATGGACCATAAGGTACAAGGGAGCCCCGCTTCACTTGCCCAAGATGATGAATTAGCAGGCAGAGCTCAACAAAGCAAGGATCTAGATGTTGATCTAGAACTATGAGATGCTCACCCCATTCATTAGTAGCATATAGGCTTCCTATGCATGATTATATAAGAGTTTGGATGTCATGGTGACGACACAGAGGATACGTCAATCGATTCTCTCATTAAAGCTATTGAGATGAATTGAGTCCAGCTAGAGGTTGACAGGTACATGGAGCAACTGAGGCAAGAGGCCACCAACAATGACTTAGATCTGAATGAAGAAAACATGAAGAAGTACATTGGTGGTCTTGCCGTACTCAAGGCCATGCTGTGCATGCTTCAAGATGAGTTGTACAAGGGTTCCAAGACCATATACCCAGAAGTTATGGAGGCAAGATTCCTTTTCCAGAAAAACATCACCAAGATGTTTGGGGACACCATAGGATAGTACCAAGCTTGGTATCAGTTCATCACCAAGGATCATTAAGAGGATGTTGCCGAGTTGGTCTTTCCCCAAACTTCCGAGTCGTATTTTTTTGTCTTGTTAGGCTAATTCTAGCCTATTTTGTCTCACATGGGTATATGTGGAAAATGTATACTAGCATTTGCACCAGATGTTGCAAAGGAAACGCCGTAAGGCATAAATTGAAGAACACAAATACAACAAAAGAATACTTCGATAAAGAATAAAAATATATTGAACGCTCAAATCAATGCCCCATTAACTGGAACCACTTAGTAGACATATCTATCAACATTAGGATTATACACAATGATCAAGAAATTTCCCATATACAAACAACACCTTCCACAAGAACCTTTTGTCACATCCACATTTTAAAAAATGCTTTGGAACGTGATTGGAATCTCCCATATTGCCTTCTTCATTATGCAGATAAATCTTCCATATTGTTATTTTCATCATGAATATTGTTAGTTCATTTTTGTAAAGTGTTAGTGTGTTAAATTCAATACTATAAGTTCGACAAGCGAAAAAAATTCCTCAATTAGCATAATATGCATTTTTCTCTCAACCATGCATAAAATGAATTGTTAAAGAACAAGATATCATTTTAGCTTTGAATTCTAGGAATATGCTTTAGGAAGCTTGATGAAATAGTTGTATACAATAAAGGATTATTGAAGAATTTGAAAAGGATGACTAAAGAATTTGAGAAGGAACAATTGTGTAAATTAAGAGATCAACTAAAGAATTAAAATTTGAACATAACTTCGTAAGAAACAACCTCATCAGTTTTAATTCTTTTGTAAAGATCATTCCCATTAAAGAAGCCTTGCAACAATTGTTGTGATTTGAGAATTCCCACCAACCAAAATAATATCATGGATGAATCTCTTGCCATCTTAGAATCATAATCAACAAAACCAAAACACTCTCTCTTCGCACACTCAGATGAGAACACCAAGCTTGTCAATTGAGTATGTAGGAAAGACCTATTTCTTCTTTCAAGGAATGGTTGTGTTTCTGGGAATAAAAAAATTCATAACACTTCTGGCTTTATTGCGATCAAGTCAAGAAGTAACAGGTCTTGTACATCCATTGACTCCTCCACTTAGAATGGCAGCTTGCAATGCAAAAGCAACAACCACATCAGTGTTAATGCTTTTGCAGAGCTCATTCCCATTAAATAATTCCTGCAACAACTGTTGTGCTTCGAGAATTTCCACTAACCAAAACAATATCATGGATGAATCTCTTACCATCTTAACATCATAATAAAGAAAACCAAAACACTCTCTCTTCATACACTCAGATGAGAACACCAAGCTTGTCTATGTAGGAAAGACCTATTTCTTCTTTCTAGGAATGGTTGTGTTTCTGGGAATAAAAACATTCATAACATTTCCTTTTGTATTGTGACCAAGAGAAAGAGGAGGAACATCAAGAAGTAACAGTTCTTATACTCCCATTGCCTCCTCTTAGAATGGAAACTTGCAATGCAACTCCGTAAGCAACAACGTAATCATTGTTAATGCTTTTGCAAAGCTCATTCCCATCAAAGAAGTCCTGCAACAGCTGTTGTGATTCGAGAATTTCCACTAACCAAAACAATATCATGGATGCATCTCTTACCATCTTAGCATGTCAAACACTTTTCTATAGGCTCCATGCACTTTGCAAATAGATTTGTTTTCAGCTCTCCAGAACTAGCTTTAATTATTGTTGAATAAAAGCCCATGCCTCCATATAATGAATCAATATATGTGGTTGTCTGAGCAGTGGATGAAGAAGACCTCCTCAACAACATTTTGATGCTCATGCCAAGCAGTTTATCAAGACCAAAATCTAGTTCAATGGTTCAATCCATTCACACATAATTTTCGACATATATGATCTTGCTGAGCATAGGTCACGTTCCAATCAGGACTGAATTCATTCTCAAATCTAAAATCCATGCACAAATACCCGTATACGTTGGTGGCTAATGCAATCTATCTTAGACTGCGAACTGAATAATCTTCATTACTCTTTTTTATGTTTTGCTACCCAAAACTGACAGTAAAATTGGTCTACATTGCTATGCAGCTTCGTAGGTAACTGCCTCATTGGGGTTAATTCTTTTGCAGACCTGATTCTCATTAAAGAAGTCTTGCAACAAATGTTGTACTTTGAAAATTCCCACCTTGGGCTTTTCTCTTTGTCAAGGGCTGGCAAGTTTTATGGATATGTTGTTGTTGAGGAATAGGATGAGATTTTCTATATTTACAGTTTCTTTCGTTTTCGATAAGGCTATAGTAAACTAAAATGCTAAAATAGAAATATCATATTGAAAAATTGAAGTTTAAAATTTAGCTAGGTAAGTAAAAAATTGGGATATCTGAGGCATTTTCTTCATCTGAGGCATTTCCTCCTGTGTTTCAACTATGTTGCCCAAGGAGGGGTTACAAATTTTGCAGATGGAAACAATAGCATTGCACTATTACCGTGAAATCCTATACAGGTTACTTCACCAGCTACATGTTGACCTGTTATAGGCATACCTCCATGAATTCTAGCTTGAAGCCCACCACATATGGTGTGCATCTGGAAATTAAAGATATGGGAACCTTAGTTATGTCAAGGTCATACATCACACAGTCTGCAAATATATTTGGGAAATAATACCATGTTTCTTCCTTGAGTTTGTAGCAGTAGGATAATCAACAAAACCAAAACACTCTCCCTTCATACACTCAGATGAGAACACCAAGCTTGTCAATTGATTATGTAGGAAAGACCTATTTCTTCTTTGAAGGAATGGTTGTGTTTCTGGGAATAAAAACCTTCATAACACTTCCGGTTGTATTGTGACCAAGCGAAAGAGCAGCAACATCAAGAAGTAACAGGTCTTGTACATCCATTGCCTCCTCCACTTAGAGTGACATCTTGCATTGCAACTCCGTAAGCAACAACCACATCAGTTTTAATTTTTTTGTAAAGATCATTCCCATTAAAGAATCCCTGCAACAATTGTTGTGATTTGAGAATTCCCACCAACCAAAATACTATCATGGATGAATCTCTTGCCATCTTAGCATCATAATCAACAAAACCAAAACACTCTCTCTGCGCACACTTAGATGAGAACACCAAGCTTGTCAATTGAGTATGTAGGAAAGACCTATTTCTTCTTTCAAGGAATGGTTGTGTTTCTCGGACAAAATATGAAGTAATTGATTATTTGAGTGGAAGGGAGAATGAATTTTTGAGAATATCTATTTAGAAATGGAATAAACAAACTAAACAAAATATGAAGTAATTGATTATTTGAGTGGGAGGGAGAATTGTGGATAACGTTTAGCACAAGCATTATAAGCATCCTCAGTTTGGACTAATAAAATGGAACCCATGATATCATGAAGCTCCCTTAACCATTCAAAATGTTCAGCATTGCCTGAGAGATGTGAACATTAATATAAGAACCCAAAAAATGGCATTTTTCTGTTAATGGCAGATCTCAAAATTATCGTTTCCTCGTATACTGTCTACCTGACTTTCTTCCTTAATGTTTTCCACCTTTATATGTCTTTCAACAACACTTCCCTCTATGAGGTCTCCCTTACAAGAGCTCTTCTCTCCTTCTTTGTACTCTGAACTATCTTTCCTTTTCTCTTGATCTCTTACTTTATCTACTGATAAAGATTTGCCTTCAAATGCACTGTTGATTCCCATCTGTTACAATCACAAAGCAGAATTTACACGAAATACTTCAGCAATGACATGCATTCTTACCTAAGTGTCTGCAATAAACTTTTATACACTAATATACTTCATCGTTGTTATAGGTAATTTATCCCATATTTCAAAAAACTACTACACAACATTGGATGCAGAAAGTGAAGCACTCTTATAGTGCCTTCTTTTGGCAATTCAGTAGTGGCTCTGTCCGCCGCAACAACGGTACTGTCAATCTCTGAAATGTTAGCTTCTTTCTCTGGAGGCACATGAACAAAAACCCATCATATAGTTATTTAGACCTCCTCCCTATCTATTGGGAAAATCAGAAATTAAAAGTTGATTGAATTGACAAAAAAACATACCATCAGGTCTATCTCCATTTTCTCTAAAGAAGTAGTCTTAGCATCCACGATTGGAGGAGAGTTGTCTAGACATAAATCCAACAAAGAAGCTTAAGGAACTGGAGGGAAAAAAAATCCTAACTATATGAAATTGCATGCATGTGCATTTGTGTTCTGAAAGACTTACATCACTGGAGATTCAAATTTCCCTATTGAATTTTCAGATGGCAATACATCAGTATGCCTATCAATCTTCTCTACTTCTATCTGATTTCTTTCAAATTCAGAAACGCCTTCCACCTTTACAAGAATATATGCCATTTTTTCCTTTGGTAGGGGGGCAACAACATCTGAATCCTCAAACTTAAAACTAATCTTTTCGCTTACTGTAAATGTTTTCCTGGTCAGCTCTCAATATCTCTAACCAAAGGACGAAGATGTAGTATGATTCTGAGTTGTAGAAGTTGTAGGAGGAAACACATTTTTAATTTCATTGGTAAACCCACAAACACCATCTGCATTGTCAGAAGAACCAATATCCATCCCCGTGGATTGACAATAAGCGAGTGCAATTGCAGGAGCCGCAGGAGATCCAATTTCATCAATCTTAGTGGGGCGAGGCCTTTTCTTCTTGGGACCTGCAAAGAGATTTCAGTACATTTCAATTAAAAAAATCAATGAGGAAAAAATAAGATCAAGCATGAGACTGCAACCAATCAAAAGAAAGGAAAATATACCCTCGGTCGGTTGAGCCAATCGGGATGGAGAAGCAGAAATGGGAGATGATACATGCATAGGAGATGAAACATTTGGAGGCAAAGAAGGAGAAGATGACGAGGCCGCCTTCAAATCATTTAAATTTTCTTCTGCACTAGTAATTTGGCTTGCAAATCCAAACAACACCTCTGCAACTTCGACCTCTTGCTCTGAAAATGCTGCCAACGCCTCCATAATTTAAATCCCAACAAATTATCAATCAAACAGAATCCATTTTTTGGGTGGCTTGCAAATCCAAACAACACCTCCGCAACTTCAACCTCTTGCTCTGAAAATGCTTCCGATATCTCCATAATTTAAATCCCAACAAATTATCAATCAAACAGAATCCATTTTCTGGGTATCTTTTGAAAAACCCAGTGGCTTATAATAAATCTCCTTTGGAAATAGACACATTAGAATAAGCCACAACAGTTGGCTGATACTATCTATATACCTTTAGAAATTTTGCAGGACGGGGTTTCGTTCCAATGGGTTTCTACAATAAATCCAAACACGGTCAAGCAAAAAAAAATACCAACTTCCCGAAAAACTTTGAATCCCAACTCAAAGAAACCAAGTAGATTCACAGATAAAAGAAACAGACCATTCGTTTGGCTGATTTAGCCGCCGATGGGGAGGGCGAAACGCTTCGAATCCTTCCATTACAATTAAAAGGAGACGACACCTTTGCTCCAGAAAAGCAATGCAGAGCTTCGGCAGTAGCATCTAGAATGGGCGGCATTGACGATGTCCCTTCATGATCTCTCTTCACATATGCTGTATGTATAAGACCAGTCAATAAAGAAAAGAAAAAACACTTCCAACGAATTTGTAATTGTTTTGATCGATGGTTCAAGTCTTTGTAATCGGCTAACATCTAATCATATGGTGTCCAAGGATGACAGGTAGACAAAAAGGGGGATGGATTTCATAGGGAAACACCTTATGGTGTAATTATGCTACGACCAACTCACAGGCCCTCCGCATAGTAAAAATATGGCCTAGCATTGACAAATGCTAGCTCCCATATATAGAAACAAAGCAAAAAAACTAAAGAAATAACTAAAAACTTGCATAACAAAACCACCACACCATAATGCAAATCAACCAAAAGCAAGTAAGCCAAATTCACAAAATTAAGGAAGAAATATTAACAGGTGATAATAAGAGCACATCAACCACTTTAACTTGGGTAAAATACCATGTTAGCAATGATTATCTAACCACACTAAATATCCATTAAAAGATTGAAAATATATTTATATAATGTTACATCATACGTAATCCATTAAGAAGTTGAAAAGATATTAGTGTAATAGATTAGTTAATACCTTTAACGTCATATTATTTTTATATTAATTTATTTACGAGTAAGGAAAATAAAGTATAAAATTATTATTATAAACCTTTTATATATAATATAATATATATATAAAATATTATTATATATATATATATATTATTTAATATTAATATCATATAAATATAATTATTAATTTATGTTTTATTTTATTCGTTTATTTTGATTAAGAAAATGTTAAATATAACAACATTTTTTCAGGATGTTTATATGGGAGTTAAGTATATTTCTCAACCTCAAATATAAAATATTCACATATTAAACTCTTACACATCTCACATTTAAAAAATCTAATACCTACAAATCTACTCCATACTAAATTAAATAATTAAATTAAATTATAATATATTTAAAAATAACATTTAAATATTTTTTGGTTATAATCAAATATATATTATATATTAAATAAAATCACATTAAAAATCCACATTCACATAAATTTTAAATTTTAAAAATCCATATTCACATATAATATAATATTGGGATGTTCCATATTAATAATGTAATTATTAATTAAATTTATTTTAATTAAATTAAGAATAATATAATTAGTTTTAAATTAGATTAAAATATTCATATTTTTGATACCTTTAAATTTAATAAACCAAAGATATTTAAAAGAAAATAAACCCTTTATAGTCTATAATACGAACCACAAAATATCCAACCGTTTTATTTATCTCATCGTCAACCAACCAAACATCCTTGGCACTTACATGTTCAGGGTAGTGGGCCTATCTTCCTTGCAAATTCAATGCTATCATCTAAAATTTCTGCTAATCCATACTGGTAAGTGAACCCGATGTCCAGCAAGTTTCTTGAGGGAAAGGACACACCATTAAGAACATTGTTTTTGATATGAAATCTGCGATTCGAATTCCCAAATAAGCAAATGACTTTTTGAGAATATCTATTTAAAAATGAAATAAACAAACTAAACAAAATATGAAGTAATTGATTATTTGAGTGGAAGGGAGAATGACTTTTTGAGAATATCTATTTAGAAATGGAATAAACAAACTAAACAAAATATGAAGTAATTGATTATTTGAGTGGGAGGGAGAATTGTGGATAACGTACAAGCATTATAAGCATCCTCAGTTTGGACTAATAAAATGGAACCCATGATATCATGAAGCTCCCTTAACCATTCAAAATGTTGAGCATTGCCTGAGAGATGTGAACATTAATATAAGAACCCAAAAAAATGGCATTTTTCTGTTAATGGCAGATCTCAAAATTATGCTCTTACCCATTGGATACTGAGAATCAAAATGTTCAGCATTGATACAGAAATGCGACTTTAATATAAAATTAGATGAAATGAACATTTTTATATTGATTTCAGATTTCATGTTTCTATTGATATGAAACAAAACTATGCTTATACCATGAGATATAGAGAATCCATAATCAACCTAAACTCAAAGAAATAAAACAATCCATAAGAGAAACACCCAGCCATGAAAATTTACAAAAATAAGATTAAATATCTAATGAACGCATACCATACCTGTGACGAATGGCAACGCTTGTTCAATGTTGGCCGGAAGTGTGGGTGTAAGAAAAGGTCCTGCAACTATAGCTGGAGCTATCTTCACTACTTCAATACCATGATCCTCTGACCCATATTGAAGAGCTGCTTGCTCTGCTAATGGTTTTACTACATAATACATAATATTTGATAGTTACTATTCTCTTTAGTAGCACTGTTCATGTTTGTAACAGCTATATTTTCTTTTGAAAGATCATATTGACAGATTGTATACTCCAATTTTTATTTTGTGTAAATATAGACACAGTGTGAAACAATTATCCACAATTATTTTCTCTAAATATCTGAATGGCAAAGGAAAAAAATATCACCTAGAAATTCCAAACTTATTAAACTTATTATAGATTGATTAATGGAACATTCGAAATAAGAAACTACACCTTGTTATCAATATATCAAAATATGATTTCAAATCTCATGCATTTCTCTCCTATCAGTTTTCATCACATTCATAGAATCAAAGGATCCAAACAAATCTAAATGCCATAGTTTAATTAGTCTGAGGAATTGTCTGGATTGTTATGGAAATTTAGGTTATATTTAGAAAATATCTGGTAAAGATCTTTGTAAATCTAAGTTATAGTTGTTAAATTTCAAAATTTTAAGTGTCCTAAATGTTTTTGATGGTGTTGAATCTATTTCTACTATCAAAAATAAAATTCAAACACTGCATCTACAAGATTTTTTGAAATTATTTTGCCCAGATTCAGACTACTTTTGGCCATCCAAACAATTCCTTAGCATCCAATTCAAATGGACAAAGTCACAGCAAGGCTATTTAAACAAAAAGATCAACATTTAGGAACAATGTAATAAAATCAGTTTTTCTTCAAAGAATGTAATAAAGTCAATCTTTCTTCAAAGCAATTTACATGCTTTTTCTTTGATTGTGGATTATCAGGAGGACAATCTTATTTTCTCTATATTATAAACTTTGTGACTCGTTTTTATATGTTCAACAGAATTGATAAATTATATATCTTTCATACACACAACTATGAACCTTTATAAGAGTTTTTATACCATATTATTATTTTGACATATCTCAGCTGGTACTACGGCCATATATACAACATAAACATGTTTTTAAGGTGGTAGGGTACTAATAACTGGGCAGAAATTATTGCATCTGGGGTTTTTTATACTTGTTTCAGCGGCTCAACATCAAAGATATTCAGGTATTTGGGGATTTAAAAAGTTTCATTGATGGGATAAAAAGGCTCAATTGCTTTCGGCCTCCAGTGATGTTATACGGGATGAAACGTATTAAATCCATAAAATTTACCTTTCAGCACATCTCATTTGCACACATTTTCTTGAAACGAAAACCATATTACAGATATGCTTTACACAAATTGCAAAACCATATTACAGATATGCTTTCCAAAAAAGGTGTGATTGGAACACCTGGAGTCATCTCCTAAGCTTCATATACACAAGACAACGGGGTCTACTCCGGCAGCTTTCATATTTTCTAAATTTTT
>APFE031432393.1:36192-57952 GCA_000404065.3 Pinus taeda | reverse complement strand
GTTAAATATAACAACATTTTTTCAGGATGTTTATATGGGAGTTAAGTATATTTCTCAACCTCAAATATAAAATATTCACATATTTAACTCTTACACATCTCACATTTAAAAAATCTAATACCTACAAATCTACTCCATACTAAATTAAATAATTAAATTAAATTATATATTATAAAAATAACATTTAAATATTTTTTTGTTTAAGGTCAAATATATATTATATATTAAATAAAATCACATTAAAAATCCACATTCACATAAATTTTAAATTTTAAAAATCCATATTCACATATAATATAATATTGGGATGTTCCATATTAATAATGTAATTATTAATTAAATTTATTTTAATTAAATTAAGAATAATATAATTAGTTTTAAATTAGATTAAAATATTCATATTTTTGATACCTTTAAATTTAATAAACCAAAGATATTTAAAAGAAAATAAACCCTTTATAGTCTATAATACGAACCACAAAATATCCAACCGTTTTATTTATCTCATCGTCAACCAACCAAACATCCTTGGCACTTACATGTTCAGGGTAGTGGGCCTATCTTCCTTGCAAATTCAATGCTATCATCTAAAATTTCTGCTAATCCATACTGGTAAGTGAACCCGATGTCCAGCAAGTTTCTTGAGGGAAAGGACACACCATTAAGAACATTGTTTTTGATATGAAATCTGCGATTCGAATTCCCAAATAAGCAAATGACTTTTTGAGAATATCTATTTAAAAATGAAATAAACAAACTAAACAAAATATGAAGTAATTGATTATTTGAGTGGAAGGGAGAATGACTTTTTGAGAATATCTATTTAGAAATGGAATAAACAAACTAAACAAAATATGAAGTAATTGATTATTTGAGTGGGAGGGAGAATTGTGGATAACGTTTAGCACAAGCATTATAAGCATCCTCAGTTCGGACTAATAAAATGGAACCCATGATATCATGAAGCTCCCTTAACCATTCAAAATGTTCAGCATTGCCTGAGAGATGTGAACATTAATATAAGAACCCAAAAAATGGCATTTTTCTGTTAATGGCAGATCTCAAAATTATGCTCTTACCCATTGGATATTGAGAATCAAAATGTTCAGCATTGATACAGAGATGCGACTTTAATATAAAATTAGATGAAATGAACATTTTTATATTAATTTCAGATTTCATATATCTATTGATATGAAACAAAACTATGCTTATACCATGAGATATAGAGAATCCATAATCAACCTAAACTCAAAGAAATAAAACAATCCATAAGAGAAACACCCATCCATGAAAATTTACAAAAATAGATTAAATATCTAATGAACGCATACCATACCTGTGACGAATGGCAACGCTTGTTCAATGCTGGCCGGAAGTGTGGGTGTAAGAAAAGGTCCTGCAACTATAGCTGGAGCTATCTTCACTACTTCAATACCATGATCCTCTAACCCATATTGAAGAGTTGCTTGCTCTGCTAATGTTTTTACTACATAATGCATATTAAAATCAAGTGATTCGTTACTCCTTATTGTTTTGACAAGATAAAAATGTAAATTACATTTTTCTAAATATCAAGAGATTTGCATTTCAACAAAAAGATCAACAATTCTCGGAACAATGTAATAAAATCAGTTTTTCTTCAAAGAATGTAATAAAGTCACTTTTTCTTCAAAGCAATTTACATGCTTTTTCTTTAATTGTGGAATATCAGGAGGACAATCTTATTTTCTCTATATTATAAACTTTGTGACTCGTTTTTATATGTTCAACAGAACTGATAAATTATATATCTTTCATACACAAAACTATGAACCTTTATAAGAATTTTTATACCATATTATCATTTTGACATATCTCAGCTGGTACTACGTCCATATATACAACATAAACATGTTTTTAAGGTGGTAGGGTACTAATAACTAGGCATAAATTATTGCATCTGGGGGCTTTTATACTTGTTTTAGTGGCTCAACATCAAAGATGTTCAGGTATTTGGGGATTTAAAAAGTTGCATTGATGGGATAAAAAGGTTCAATTTCTTTCGGCCTCCAGTGATGTCATACGGGATGAAACGTATTAAATCCACAAAATTTACCTTTCATCACATCTCATTTGCACACACTTTCCTTAAACTAAAACCATATTACAGATATGCTTTATACACATTTCAAAACCATATTACAGATATGATTTCCAAAAAAGGTGTGATTGGAACACCTGGAGTCATCTCCTAAGCTTCATCTATACAAGACAGCAGGGTCTACTCCGACAGCTTTCATATTTTCTAAATTTTTCAAAACTTAGATTTTGAATATTAGAAAGTTAATATGCTGCAACTTTCGTATTTTTTAAATTTTTCTTTGAATATTTGATAGTTACTATTCTCTTTAGTAGCACTGTTCATGTTTGTAACAGCTATATTTTCTTTTGAAAGATCATATTGACAGATTGTATACTCCAATTTTTATTTTGTGTAAATATAGACACAGTGTGAAACAATTATCCACAATTATTTTCTCTAAATATCTGAATGGCAAAGGAAAAAAATATCACCTAGAAATTCCAAACTTATTAAACTTATTATAGATTGATTAATGGAACATTCGAAATAAGAAACTACACCTTGTTATCAATATATCAAAATATGATTTCAAATCTCATGCATTTCTCTCCTATCAGTTTTCATCACATTCATAGAATCAAAGGATCCAAACAAATCTAAATGCCATAGTTTAATTAGTCTGAGGAATTGTCTGGATTGTTATGGAAATTTAGGTTATATTTAGAAAATATCTGGTAAAGATCTTTGTAAATCTAAGTTATAGTTGTTAAATTTCAAAATTTTAAGTGTCCTAAATGTTTTTGATGGTGTTGAATCTATTTCTACTATCAAAAATAAAATTCAAACACTGCATCTACAAGATTTTTTGAAATTATTTTGCCCAGATTCAGACTACTTTTGGCCATCCAAACAATTCCTTAGCATCCAATTCAAATGGACAAAGTCACAGCAAGGCTATTTAAACAAAAAGATCAACATTTAGGAACAATGTAATAAAATCAGTTTTTCTTCAAAGAATGTAATAAAGTCAATCTTTCTTCAAAGCAATTTACATGCTTTTTCTTTGATTGTGGATTATCAGGAGGACAATCTTATTTTCTCTATATTATAAACTTTGTGACTCGTTTTTATATGTTCAACAGAATTGATAAATTATATATCTTTCATACACACAACTATGAACCTTTATAAGAGTTTTTATACCATATTATTATTTTGACATATCTCAGCTGGTACTACGGCCATATATACAACATAAACATGTTTTTAAGGTGGTAGGGTACTAATAACTGGGCAGAAATTATTGCATCTGGGGTTTTTTATACTTGTTTCAGCGGCTCAACATCAAAGATATTCAGGTATTTGGGGATTTAAAAAGTTTCATTGATGGGATAAAAAGGCTCAATTGCTTTCGGCCTCCAGTGATGTTATACGGGATGAAACGTATTAAATCCATAAAATTTACCTTTCAGCACATCTCATTTGCACACATTTTCTTGAAACGAAAACCATATTACAGATATGCTTTACACAAATTGCAAAACCATATTACAGATATGCTTTCCAAAAAAGGTGTGATTGGAACACCTGGAGTCATCTCCTAAGCTTCATATACACAAGACAACGGGGTCTACTCCGGCAGCTTTCATATTTTCTAAATTTTTCTTTGAATATTTGAGAGTTAATATGCTCTTTAGTATCACTGTTCATGTCTGTAACAGCTATATTTTCTTTTGAAAGATCATATTGACAGACTGTAAATGATTGGAATTTGTTTCGCTTTTTAGTTCCAACCTGCCTTGCTAGTTAGAGTCTCGAAAAATGTATTCCTAAAAACTAAGATACTCTTTTTATATATAAAAAATAGCTAAAATGCATTACTTTCACACATTGATTTGAACACATTCACTATGATACTCTTTCTATATATAAAAAATAGCAAAAATGCATTACTTTCACACATTGGTTTCTAAAAATTCACTATATTGGAACCTCGAAACCTAGAGACTCTTGCACTAGTACGTGGTTAGGAGATGGGATATCCTCGGCTTCTCGTTCAGGCTGCACCCATCTTCCATACGCGTTGCGGACGAGGCCCTTGTTCTCCAATTGATACTAGTTCCCCGCCACCATTAAGTCCGGCCTCAGCATGTCGGAAGCCTTGATCACCAACGCCACGTCTCATTTGGCATCTCCTGATCGGAATGGGGCGCACCAGCTCTCGTACCCATCCAACAAATGAAGATATCCCTCCAGGTTGTGATAATCTGCAGGGTCGATATTTGGTTTCAGAGAAAGCGAATGTCCGTGATCCAACTTGATTTCCCCTCCACACCACCACGATGTCTCGCCTCCCCAAGCGCCTCACCTTCTCATCTGTGCTCACCGCAATCTAGTTGGAGTCCCTGCTCCATGTATTTTCGTCCATGGAAGATGGGTGGCCGAACCATTTAGGGAGGTGAATGTCGGACATGGCGTAGAGATACTTGGTGATGTTGTAAACCGTGTTGTCCAGCCCTACCTTGTGGAACATCGTGTTGAAAGACGGTTGACGGTTCATATGGACTGTCGCACCTGCCATTCCTCAATTCAAATCAACGGTTAATGATTAACCGATCGTCTAACAAGAAAATCGAATGGCACATATTTTTACACCACAGCAATTTGGAGAGTTCATTTCAGAGGGAAACGCCTTACGGCGTAATTATTTGTAAATATGTTGTAAGTGAAATTCCAAGTGTCATTATTGGGATGTGAACAATCACTATGCAATGTAATGAGTTATTTGTAAAGAAGTTGAAGAGTCATTAGGGTAGCCAAAGATTCAAAGGGGGGGATGTCAAGGGTCACCCCACCTTTTGTTATAATATAACCTCATAACTCATAGAAGAGGCTTTTGGGAACCAAGCATTTGGCTAGGCTTAGGCTTAGAGAAGGCTTGGGAGTATTGTGACAGGCCTTGGCTTCTCCATAGCGTAGAGCGAGTATACTTCTTTGGAGAAGCAGGTGTCCATGGATGTAATGTTCCACTATTAGGGATAGTGGCTTTCAATGGTGTATGTATCGATGGAACTCTCACTTATAATAATAATAACTAAGCCAACATGCTCTCATGTATATGTTGTTATTGTAGTTGGATTGTTCTGGTTTCTTTAGCAATGTATGTTGTTTAACTTATGCATTTTCTAATGAGCTACTTTGTATGCAATTGTATGAATCATGTTCAGTGCATGTTGTTGTATTAACCCATCACTTTGTTTTGCAGACTATTCCACTTCCATCTTGTGATGTCATTTCACTCGTGTGTTCTTTTAAATATGTGTACTATTACAGGCTTCTAAGGGGCACACTCCATTTCACCCTTTGTCTATTAGAACCCCCATGCATCTCGCTTGACTCACTACAAGGTCACACACTTGCTTCCAACCGAAGTTATCATACTTACCTCTAAATGCTACCACGGTCAAGCCACTACATTACCACCCACTGTTGGGAATCCTACTCCAAACTGTTTGAGGTCTATTTGGGACTTCTTACCAGGGAGATCCCCTTGAATGTTGGTGGGTCCAACACCGTTAACATTTCCCTAACTACGTGTATGGTTGAAATCACATGTGTCCCCCTGTTCATTTGGTTGTGAAGTGGTGACCTCTGTGGTCTATATTCTAGGGCTCTTACCTAGGTGATTGTGGGTGGGATGTTCCCATAGTACCTAAGGTAGATTTCAACCACCATATTAATGTTCTTTGAGGGTGACACTTAGCCCCATGGAGGTCACTTGCACTGATTAACGTTGATATAATAAGGTTGGGTAACTACCTCTATAGTCCTTTGTTAGTCCAAGGTCCTTAGGGGCTTCACCTCCTCAAGCATCTTGGATTTCAGGAGGTACCTTTTTTAATTAGCTTTCTTATTGCATCCCTTAGGGAATTTATAATGCATGATGTTTGGTCCAAGTCTAGTTGGTCATAGGGTGTCTAAAATAAATTCATTAAATAATAAGAACATATTTACTATGGCTAACCAAACTGTCCATTGTTTTCAAATACTTTTAAACCATTCTCCCTAAGAAGAAGATCCACCACCTAGAATATGTAGGATAGCTTCGATATTGGAAGCCTCAGATCAAACTCAAGTTGGGGGGGATAAGCTTGGTTCTAGGGGAGAATACTTGGTCACTATTGAGGTTATAGATGAAATTTTGTTGGCACACTTTAACCCACCTTTAACTAACCCTCACAACCCCATACTTTAACAAGTAAGTGTCTTTTTTCATGTCACCTTTACCACTGACCTATGTGATAGGGCCCATTACCTCTATTTTGACAACGTCTTTGTCCTTACAGTACATTCCACCAATTTATACTGCAATCCCAACAAGTTTCTGAGTTTGTTTGTGTCTCTCCTTCTACCTAGATTTGTGTTTGGAATGGGGTAAAATATGAGGCAACCTACGGGAGCTGGGTGTTTCCACCTTTTTAATCTATCTCTTTGGTCTCTATCTCTAGTATGGATCAGTTGTATTCAGCAAAAATGTTGGGGGGATCTATGTCTATCCTTTTCCCATCTAGGGCAAATCCTATTTTTTGGGGAACCTTTACTCCTTGGTGTACTTATGTGTTTGGAGGAATGTGGTTTTATCGAGGTTTTCAAAACTTTAGAGGGGCTAATTTTCTTGGGGTTAATATCCCTTTTAGCACCACTATGCCTATTATTTTTGTAATTTACGACGATATTTTTGCACTAGGATCTCTTCCATATAGTGCTGGGTATAATCCCCTTGGTAGTCATGCTTTACAGAGTTCCTTTATCTTTAGGGTAAATCCCCTTATGGAAATCATCCTTTCATTATGATGGTTAGTTGAAGGCCTTAATACTTTATTTTTGGTCAACCCTCATCTTCTGGAAACTTTGTTATGGGGAGACTACAAGGTTCATTTGGGTGTCCTTATGTACCTTTAGATCCATTTAACCAGCATTAGCTTCCATTCCTAGCATCTCTTGATTTGCTAGACTTTAAAAATCCAACTAACAACCCCATATTCCATGATCCTGTGACATCTATAGTGCTCGCCAAATTACTGTCTAAAATTCGCAATTTTGAAGGAAACCTAGGAGAGAACATGACTACACATATTACCACTTATTTTCTATGATGTTCTTCTAATTCCTTACAGGCTGATTTTGTGGGGTTGCATCTCTTCTAAAGAACCCTAATTAGAGATTCCACAAAATGGTATATTGATTTGGATAAGGAATCATATAGTGACTACACTTCCTCAATGCTAACGTTATTGAACCACTTTTAATTACCCTCATGGCAAGTGGTTGGAATTGATCCCTAATCTACCTTTAAGTAGGAAACCTCTACACATATTTATGATCACATTTATGAGTGGAGACATAAGAAGTGCCTGATTAGGACCAATATTCCTGACTAGTTTCTCAAAAAGTGGTTTAACAGATCCTTGCTAGTACCTATAGCCAATGTTGTCATTGTGGCCAAGGAAACTATTAAGGAACAAGCCATTTTACATGCCCAACATCTTGAATTGATTTATTCTTAGTTAGGAACTTTACATGACACCATACCTAATGCTCCTCATCCTTCAGTTGATCCACATAAGCCTAAACTAGGAACAAATTATATGGTAGAGTTGGTTTTGTATCTTTTGATATTGTGAGCCAATTTTCTGCTTAATTGGGGCAATCGATCATCACATAACAAGCCCCAAAAATTATGCCAATTTCTCAATAAGCCTCGTCTTCTGAGAAAAAACCTAAGATTCATATGGTGTGGTCCATGCAGCCTAAGAATCCTCAACACCTAGTGGGAAGAAGAAGAAAAACAACTACAAAAACACTTTTAAACCTACTCAGGATACTAAACAATCCCAACCTAATTAGGGTGGAGGAACAAATTAGTGATGCCAAAAGGTTAAATTCCCTTGCAGTATTTATTGGGGGGGTCACTTAACTCATTGTTATAGCACCATTTACCACCCTTGGTAGATTTGATGCTCTATGATATAGCCCAGGAAAACCTTTCCCTATCAGACTTGGTCTATTTTCTAAAAAAGAATGTTTTAAATCCCGTACGCGATTTTTCCTTATCTAAAGTGTGTGTACACATTGGTTAGCCTATACCCAACACATGTATATGTGTTAAAACATTAAAAAATATATAATCTCCCTTAATTAGGGAAGGGTTTAAGATTTTTACTGGATACCCACCTCTATGCCCTTGGCCCAATTGTTTCCCAACTGAAAAAAAAATAATATAAATAAATAAAAAATAAAAAATAAAAATAAAATAAATTAAATAAATAATAAAATAAAAAAATAAAATAATAAATAAAAAAATAAAATAAAATAAAATAAAAATAAAAAAAAAAATAAAATAAAATAAATAAAATAAAATAAAAAATAAAAAATAAAAATAAAAATAATAATAATAATAATATTTTTGGAGAAGTATAAATACATCTCCATGGGAAGGCCTAAGGAAGGAGAACATATTAGGTATTGATATTATAGTTGATTACATCCCTTATCAAGTCTAAATATATCCTTGTGCCTTCTGCACTCCCCGTCATAGGAAACCCCTGTTTCCTTCTAGAGATGTTCATCATCTCTTCATGACATCCTTGTGTATACTTATGGAGGAGGATTGTTGAGGCCTGGGAAGGACGAATCCGGAGGACAATTCCGCTTGGAGCCGACAGACAACTCAAGTTGAAGTTCTTTTGTATTTTCTTTAGCTTACATTAATAAAGAGGTGTTGTCTTGTTCCTGATGATTATGGTCTTTATGCATTAATTTATGTCATGATTTGCTTATAAAATCTCACGTTAATTCTTACTTTCTTACATGCTTATATGATCTAACATCATGAGTATGATTTTGGTTATTTTTGGTGTATATGTTTTTCCTTGAATGAATTTCAGGTCTTAAAGCGCAATGAAGAAGCAAAGGGTTTGGACCCTACGGGAACGATGTCAAATGTAGGACCTACATGTAAGACCTTTTGTACCAAATTTAACTGTTTAAGTATTAGGATTTCTTGTTTGTTTGTCTCTTTATGCTGTATGCCCTCCGCTCTATTGAGGTTCCCAACCCAAGACCCTAGGGTGATTCTACCCGAAACATAATTGGCAACTCCATTGGGGAAAGCATTCTTGTTTCCCTAGATTGGGTTGTTTCTTCTTGATCAGGGTCTGCTTGATTGATTTCTTGCTTTTATAGTGTCTGTGACCTGTTTGCTTGGTGGGCATCAAGTCCGATCTTTTGGATTAGGCATGGATTTTTTGTTTTTATTTATTGAGCTTTATATACACGCTTTTCAAAGGATACAGTAGAATATACACGCTGGTTTATTCAAAGAACTCGCATATACACAAGTTTCCTTTGTTTCAGTCACGTATACACGCTTCATTTTCTTTGCACAGTCACTTATACCTTATTTTGAATAAATTTTTCAAAATATTGGACCCAATTAAGATTGTTGCCTAGTGGTTTTTTGTGTTTTATGGTCATTCACTGTTAGTAAAGCTCTGCTTTCTTGCAAGTTTTCAATTTCTAATCTTCTTCTCGTTGAAAAACCTAGTCAATCTAGGGTTTTTTTTTTAGTAAAGTTTCAGTTTTGACTTTGGGTTCAAGGCTTCTTGTAGAAGTTCTTGGTTGTTATGACTTTGCAGAACAAGAAACTAGTTTCAGTTTTGTTTATAACCCAACTTTCAGATTGCTTTGCTTTTCTTTCTTTTTTTTGCTGACCTATTTTGTTTTTCATGGTTTTTGAGTGCCTCTTTGGTGATCTTGAAAGTCTTCCTTGACATTCTTTTGATTTTCTGAAGTCCTTTATACTAATGTTCAAAACAATCTATGCAAGTCTGTAGACCTTTTTCATTTCAATTTTTATTATATTAATGATGTGCATAACTTGCAAATTGTGGGACTCTTTATGCTTGCTTTTGGTCTTGGAATTTTAGTAGTATTTGTGTTCTCAAAAACTTATTTGGGTTCTTTAAAAAAGAAAAAGACAAAAAAATCATTCTTGCCTTTCTTTTTCTTTTCAGTTTTTTTTTTTTTTGGTTTCTTTATTATTTTTGAGAAATTGTAAAGTTTTTTCGATTGGTTTTGCTTGGTTTCAAGGGAAGTTTGTCATTGAATGTGTTCCCTTCTTGTAGTCAAGATGGCCTATTGATCTTGTGAAAGAACACATTTTCTTATTGTGTAAGCATCCATAGAATCTTGCACCATCATTATGGTTTAAATTAAGTTAGCTTGCATTGTAGGCATTTTAGTCTTTTTGTTAGATTTTGAGTGTGTGGAGCATGTTTTCTGATAAAGAAAAAAAAAATCTTGTACAAGTTTATTCGAAGAACCTTATAGAAATATTTTTTCATCAAAGAAGAATAGTTTCATTTGCATATAGCTAAGTTTCTATTGATTTCTTTTAGATCAAAACACCACAAGTTGCACTCTCATTTTACCCGCGACCTAAAGAACAACCTTTTAAAATCAAGCGCCTAATTAAAAAGAAATAGAACATTTTTTGATTTGTCATTAATTACATCAACAAGTCTAGCTCTTTAGGGCCTTGGAATAGGTGAGTGGAGAGTTAACTCTGCAAGGCCACTCAAACATGTTAAACATAGATGTTGAATAATGAGTGAAATCCAGTGTCATTAGAAAGACTGGGAAATCTCCTTTCTACTAGGAGTCAAGCACGAAGGAGAGTGAAGACAAGGAAAGAGAGATACCCCCTCTCCTACTTATTGGATCCCGCCCCGAGATTGTTCCGCCCGACTTTTCATACGAACTGGTGTCCATTGTTGCTATTCCTGGGGATCACATAGGTCGATGCGGAGGGGAATCTCGCAACACCTAAGGTAGACGTTGCATCACGTTCATTAGTACTTCTGGAGGGTACCCTTGCAAAGCTCGGGTACTTGCACCGGTTGGGTAAGAACTGCACCTATAACATACCCTAGAGTGCTTGTGAATAGATGAGATTCATTTTCTGCTTATGTTACCAACTGCCACTTATTATTTTCCTATTTTGACACATTTGTTCCTTTCCCAACCTCAACTAATGTTTTCACAACCTCCTCTACCTCTGCTTGGGGTGATTTAGATATTAGAGGATAAGATCTAGGAATAACGAATGTTAAGAGAAAGGATATAAAACATATAGATCTACACAAACATTGAACATAAACTACACAAATAAATGCCTCACAACATAAGAAAATAAGATTTTTTTTATTAAATGTATAAATCATTGACAACTATATTGTTGTAGACCAATTTTTCTTTTTGCAAGGTAAGGCTTGTTACTTATAGTATTATTGGTGCCTTAACAAGTTACATGATTCAATACCATGGGTGGATACTACCTCCCATTTGGATAAATCCTCCCCCCTTAGGAAGCAATGGTCCTCATTGCATCAAGTTTCCTTCTTAGAATATTTTGTTGAATATGAGCTAATGAAGAGAAGGATTTTGTGTGGTTGTGTTGTACTACGAAACAACCCCCCCATTTATAAAGAACAATAGGTAAGGTTAGAGTTATAAATGGGGACCCTTTTAAATTTTTTAGGCTTACGATAATAATTCTTAACTCTAAGAAAATACCTAGAAAAACCTTGCAAAACAAACTAAGGATGAAATCCACATCGCAAATCATAAATCACACTTTTCTGCATGACTATCTTAAAACACCTTCAAAAGATTGTGATCTTCGATTAGGTCTCCCATTGCGATAACCCGATAAACAACACCTTTTCATTTCACAATCAAATTTTTCACTTCACAAACTTTGCAAGAAAATTAGCTATGCCATCGGAATGACCATTGGAGATTTGCGAAATGCGATATTGCGATATTCGCAATCGCATTTCGCTTGATGCATCTTGTAGCGCTATACTGTATCCATTTAAAGATTGTGATGCATGACTAAGGGCAGTAAAACATGTGGAATAATTACATTTTAAATACCAAAACAAGCAAATTGACAAGTTAATAAATATTTAGCGGCCCGAGGAAGGATAATCATTTTCCAGGTTATGGGTAGTTAACATCGAGTATCTCATTAAACCTTTCTCACGATCCAATGTCATTTCAGAAGATTTCAGTATTAATTACCTGATATCTTCTACGCTGATATATCTTTTCTATTTTAGGAAAGCTACAAAAGACATGTCACTAAGAAAGGTGATGCAGAAACAGAGCAAGCAAACCATTGTTGAATCTGAGTTTACAGAGATGGCTCCTATCTTCACTGATATAGTTTGTGACACTACCGGAGGTGCAATAGCTTGGGAAGTTATTTAAAATAGGTTGGAGGACAAACTTCCTAAAATCATTATCATGAAACCAACATCTAACTCAACAAGGCCTTCAAAACTCAATGCAGAGATGCTTCCTATTCTTTCCATCATAGGATATGAGCAAGAGCTAAAATCCTCCCATACATAGATAGGATCAGGTGGGTGATCGAAAACCTTATCATTGAAGATAGGAAATTCAAGAATTCACAAATGGAGCTCATAGGGTTGTTCGGAGTAGAGGACTTGAAGAAAATGTACCACATACCTTACCTATAGGGTATCTACGACAACACATTTATGGCTAACTTCACAAAGAAGATCCTAGACCTCTTCAAGCTAATTAAGGGTTGGAGAGTGTTGGACAACAAATTCAAATATGAAAAATCAGGTATGTATGTTATAGCCTCCTTGGCAAACCCCTACAACTATGCAACAACCATGTCATGTAGATTGTATGGGCTACCCAATAATACTAAGTTTTCAATAGAATGGATTCCTCTGATTGATGCCTATGTTAATTCTCATATCATGAATTGGCCCTCTATCCTATCTGATAACCTAGCCACCACCATTACCAAATATCGACAGAAGAAATCCTCCTCTATAGATAACCTCCATTCGTTCTATTTTAGTGCCTACATTATGGATGTTATCTGTTTTTGCATGACATTTCCAACCGTGGGTTGGAAATGGATCGGATCCCTACCCAGTCCATCTCAGTCATAAAAAAATATGGGAATCACATTACATACTCACTTCTATAAGATATTTCATGCTATTGTGTTGCCCCTACATCAAATAATTTTGAATAAGAAAGCCCCCATGTTTTCCCAAGAAGCTGCAACAAACCTATTTATTGTCGGCAAATATTTCATTGAAGAATGGTTTCACCTACATTAGGGTTTTTGGTAGCATAGCTGATCCACATGCCCTTGCTTTATATGTTTCTGATAAATTATTAGCAAGAGAGATTGCCTACTAGATTGTGGGAAAGTGCTTGACTAAAGTTCTCAAAGACAGCAAGAAGTCATTATGGCCCCCTTTCCTTGTCAAATGTGGTTCTTTTTCTTTAGTGAATTTTGTTTATGCTACTAAAGAGTCAGCACATATGGAAGCCCTTAGGCTTCATATGTTGCGTAAGAGGCAATTTGATCCAAACAAAGTGGGCATATAATGTCACTACTGGAGTAAAGCTCAAGCCATACAACCATGAAGATAATTATTTTGAAGACTTGTTATAGTCGGTTGTATCCTTCGAACAAGCATTCGAATGGGCATAGGCGAATCTGAAACCTGAAGATTTTCAAATATTCCAGGAATTCATAAATGAGAGACTCTAGGTGACCCCAATGCATCTATTAAAGCACGAGGATAAGCCTACACCAAGTGTCACTATTGATAGTGGAGGTCCTAGCTCTCAAGTAGACTCTCAGGTAAACACTAAGAAGACACTAGACACAGGGAAACCCCAAGCCGCAGATGACATAGCTGAGTCCAGCAGGAAATCAGCTGAGAAACAAGTGATGAGCACCCTGACTACAAAGATCAGTTTAGAGGGTAGTTTGGAGTAGGAGTGGGATCAGTTTAATCAGAGATTACAAGGCACTCCCAAAGCCACAAATACCCAAGAAACAATGTAATGTACAACTCCTCTTCATGTTCATAAGGATACAGATCCCAATTCTATCGGCGAACAGTCCAAGCCTATGGAGGAACAAGCAATAATGTCCCAACATACTAAAATTATCCCTTCTCTACCCACATCAAAAATTGTTTTGAAAGTAACTGAAATACCTACACTTGATGTGTTCTATAGTCCTCTCCACAAGGTTGTAGTAAGAAGGCAGAGAAAAAGGAGTAGGGTAGACACACCCAAATTCCCACCTGGAAACAAGTTGATGGACGTTGTTTGGAAGGAAAATCCTTTTAATCCGGTAGAGAACTTGACTAGACTATCACAATTCATAGGAGCATATGCATTGGCCACTATGGACAAGGCTACTTCAGTCTCTACTTTGTTAAGAGAAAAAGAGGAGAGAATTTCAGAGCTCAAACAGGAGATCAAGCTAGAGAAAGCAAGCGTAAACAAGAAGGTGGCTGAGTAGCTCGCACAATTGCAGTCAGACATGGAGGTCCTGAAAATAAGCCATGAAGTCGATATATCGGAAAAAAACATGCAACTCCAAGAAATACAACAATCCATGGAGAGATACAAGGATGTTCCCACTATTCAGGAGTTTATTAAAGAGGCATTGGAATTAAATTCCCTTTTGGTGAAACAACAGGATTATTTCTGCGAAAAGATGTCACACATTACTCCCTATATGACTACTAGTGACCAACTTACAGATAAGGAAATCGACCAGAGAACTGAGTTTAACAATTTAAACACTAGAATCTCTGAGTTCATCGAATGGAAGGAAACAAAAGACGGAAGGAAAGCCAATCTACACAAGATTTAGGAAACTCATAAAGGTATTCTCTTCACGAATTTGGATGTGAGAATCAAACAGGCCGAGCTAGCAGCTGCAAGGGTAGCTGGGGTGTCAAAGAATATCATTAAGGCAATAAATCACATCTTTTTCACTACAAGTCTCATTAAAGAAGGCAATCTGAAAGAAATGCCCCATTTAAATGCTCTGTATAAAAGCTGGCAAGAAAAGGCGGGGAGTCAAAGAGAGGCAATTACAAAATTGACCATGACTAACTGGGAGTCATATTTGTAGTATCTTGTTAAGCCACACAACCATATTATAACTCTCAACTGTTCCCTTCATACAACTCAACAGATGCTACCACCTCTCACCGTTGTGATCTTCACAGGACAACTCAAGACACATTTCGGGGCACCTCCTCAAATTCAACTGATGACCGATATTTGCAATTTAAAGGACAAGATGGCAGACAACAAGTCTTTTTCTTAGTTATATTCATTTAGCCTCTGTTTATTTTTGGAGTTAGTTACCTAGTTAGGAGGAAGGTTGTTTGAAACCTCTTGAAATTTTGTATAATCTATTTTTGCACATTAGTTAGAATAGTATTTATACCCTTCTCATGCATTCAGAGAAGGGACCAAAATTTTATCAAAAACATTTGCAAAGAATGCACTATTGTAAGTTTGTGAATGCTTTGGTGAAATTATGGACATGATAGTTTCTTTTAGATATCAGACTACTTTCCTTTGTTGATGCACTTTTGTATTCTTGGGAGACAATTTGATTTGAAGAAAGAAGTTGGTCTATGTCATTTGTCAAATGAGCAGGACTTGACACATATGGTACTATTATCTTGTATGATTGATTATGTTTACATTTAATTAATGGAAAAAATTTACTTTCATGAATTGTATGTGAGATTCATTGTTTATGTTAAGTGTTAATTTCACTTTTGTATGATGTCTAGCTGAAATTGTGATTTTCATATATAACTCATCATATATGCGATATATTTTATAAATTCCTTTGACTAACTATTTATTCAAAGGAATTATCTTTTAAGTTATCATCTCTGTTTAGTTGTGTTCAATATTTATTATCACATGTTAAACAAATATCTTTGTAGATCACATACCACACAAGAATACCCAGGTTTATATTAGAATAAGTTAGTTAGATAATTGCATCATAGAATAGGGCATTTAGATTATCATTATTCTATTGCAAACACTCATGAACCATCCACTCTCATCTAAAATCCCACACTGGGAAACTGGTCCCATTACCCCCAGTCGAAGCCACCACTTTAAACGGGAAAGGAGTTGTCTTAAGGTCCAGACCAGGTGGTTTCCCCCCATGTTTCAACAACAGAATTCTGAGGTTACAACAGGTTGACCCATAACTATGGGTTTATGGATGGTCTAAAACCAAGTGTTGTTGAAGACAAGGGTTTTGTGTGGTTGACCCATAATTGTGGGTTTGTTGATGATGCATAAGCATGATGAATGAAGGTCTGAGGATAGAGTTACCCTATAATGCTTGTGGGCCAATTGTGATATTGACAGTGTATGACTTGGAAATGGACTTCAATGGAAAGGGTTTTGAGTGGTTTACTCATAACTGTGGCCTTGTGGGTGACCCATAACCATGATGAACGAAGTTCCAAGGATAGAGATACTCTGTAATTCTTGTGGGCCAACTCTAATACTGACATTGCATGGCCTAGAAAATGGACTTCGAGATAGTTCGCTTGTTAGTATGCCAATGTAGAGTATAAATATGGTGGCTTATCTCAAGGCTATATTTGTAAATTATCACTATCCAATGAGACGTTGTATAGCCTTCCTCCAAGTACTCAAATTTCACATTTTTATTCCCATTGTTGTTATTTGATAATACTACCATGACATTACATTTTCATTGATAGAGGTATTTTTTTGCCACCATAAGTACGCTTTAAGATAGTCAACAAAAATAACCCTATCACCATGGGCACCCCTATCTGCTAAATTCATATCTAGAAAGGAAAAATAAAAAGCTCCAACATGCCTTGCCTAGCTTTCTTGATGCACAAGGCATGATTCTTGGAGGATGCCAAATGTTGCTACCAGCTAACCAACTTAAAGATAATGATTTAGATAACTATGCAATTATGGTAACCACTTTTGAGTCTGACATCCCAGAAGCACCGTGTACCTCCTACATAGAATTCCCATTTCCATATAAAAACAAGTTTCGAAGGTAGATACTTGCCTCAAATTGGCTCTTTACAACATATTCATGATAAACAAAGGCCAAAGATGAAAAAATAAAAAAAAGGCAATGTACATAGAATATCACTAGTGCATGGAACATAAATGATTTCTTGACAAACAATTTAAAATTGTTGAGCAAAGAATTGCTTCTTCTCAATATTACGAATCAATTAAATAAGATTACATTGGGGGCATCAACATTAAATGACTGCAGTGAGACTAAACTAAACTAGACTAACTGAACTAGGACACTTAGATGGATGGTTTTGACACCTAGTAGGTGATTGGAATTATATTCTCCAACATTCCCCCTTAATTACAACCACATAAAAATTTAATTAAGATGCCCGTTGGTCTATATCTTAGCTAGGATTGCAATTTAAAAAAATTGACTTCAACTACATTTACTTTCTTCTTCTCTTCTTCCATATCCTTTAGCCTCTAAATTGTTTCATTTTTTTCTTCTTGTTGTATCCTTCAAACCTTAGTTTCTTCATTTGCTAGTGCAGGTATTCCATCGTTCCAGGTTGTCTAAACATGTCCCGAATTTCGTCAAAAAATGACTTATATATGGGTTGCTACAAAATATTATCTTTTGTAGTGCACTTTTGATCATCAATCTGTTGCGACATAAGAGGAGAATACAATTTTATCTCTTCAAAACTCTAATACTTGAAAATTTCATTGATGTGTTCATCATGCATGTTGTCTTCAATATTCATTTATGCATCTTCTATGCAGACCTAATCTAGAGATGGTGTTGCAAGCCATGCTTCAAGGAAATTTAACTCTTCTTCATAATCGTCTTGTTTCCCTGCACATTGACAACCAATGGTAAGTGTAAAAACATTTGCATAACCACATTGGTTATGTTCCGCTCTACAATGAGATTTTTCTCCTATTGTGTTTCCTTCTCTACTTTTGTCTCTATCTTTTTTTTTCTCTTTGTGGTCTTCCTTCTTTGCCTCTGTCTCTATCTCTTTGACTACTTTACTAACATGTGCTACTAAAAACAGTTTGTCTTGTTCTTGGTTTTCAGATTCAAGTGAGCTTCTCTCACTGAATAACATCATGTTTATATGATGTTTTTGTTGCTGTTGGAAATAATACTGAGGGGAGGGGGTGAATCAGTATTATCAGATCAATATAAATTTTCCATTTCCATATTCAGATTCATATACACTACTTCAGTTAAGGAAAACCTCGTGTATACGCAACTGTGTGTAATGAAACAAGCGTATATCTAGTAAACTTATAATTGAGTTAGTTGCTTCTTAATGAGTGCATCAAAACATTATTAACACTATGAACAGTAAACAGGAGCAGTAAAGCAGAACAAATCATCACACATAAGCAACACACATGAACACCAAGATTTAAGGTGGAAACCCAATGTGGGTGAAAACCACCTGCTGCAATTCGTCTCTATCTTCTTTTAATTAGAAACTTATTTTTACAATGATTCTGTACTGGTGAAGTCTTATACTAGTACGCAGGCTGCTACCTGCAGAAGGCTACAACCTTCTCTCGTTCTCCATCTTCTCCTAGAAGGGAGCTACAACCCCCTTAGCTCTTGTACTAGCTAAGGTACTAGTATGTAGGTGCTAACCTACAGAAGGCTACAACCTTCTCTTTTCTTCCAGGGACCATGTTTCATAAATTTTCAAACTGGATCCATGAATAACATCAATCAAACATCAAGTATATCTGCATCAACCAATCTCCTTTGTACAAACCAATACTGAATCAACTAATCACTTCTCAGAATGCTATAACCAGAAAATAGTAACAGTAACCAGACACCAATTCTGAACCCAGAACACTGTAGCAATAAACAGAAGTAGCTAAAACATATTTCATGAAACGTACGCTACTTCAATATGTAGAAAATTACGTACATATGTAGCTGTATTAAAGCCAACCAGCATATACGTTGTCTTCACTTGCTAAACCCACGCGTATATGCGCCTCTGATGTGCCGAACCTACATACAAATCTATAAAAGATAATTTACCCTTTTTACTTAATCAGACATCAATTATACCCAGTTTATCAGATTTATAGATCTAATCATGCACCAATTATAACAGATCAAAAATCACACAATGATACTACTATTCAAGCCTTAAGATCTCGACCCATCAATATAACTTATCCATCTTTTAGCACTCAGGTTCCTCCTTGGTTCAGATCCAACAATGCATCATAACCCAATTCTAGATCTTGCTCTTCATAAGATATTCAATACTTCAGTTCATCACTTTGCCCAATGATCTCCTTCCCCTTTTATAGTCTTAGGCCTTACTCAATACCATGGTCCAAAACAATTTAGAACCAATACTAGGGACCCAATACCTGGGTTCAACACTTAGGACGCAATACCAAGGTCCAAATATAATGGATTAAATACCATGGACCAAAAATAAGTTTTCCCACATGTACATGCTTTTCCTTGCATGAAAGTGTGTGCATACGTATACGCGCCTTTTGATCGCCTAACCCACGTGTATATGCGACTTGGTTAAGAGGAACTTGCGTATATGTCTTTTTCTTTCATTATGAGAGCCTGAACTAAGATCTTCTATCTGAGTGAGTTGCCATCAAGGACAACACCTATGACATAGCGCCAAACCTCTGCCATAATGCCAATAGTTGCATCATCTGCAACCATTCATCTTTAGGTAACAAGTCTTCATCAAGATTTACATCAACGATATTAATTTTTGGATTCATCGTAGTATTGACTGCTCTAATGGCGATTTCATTGTCTTCAGCAAGCTCCATTGCTGGATTCACCAAATTATCAAGCAAGATTTGTTGTTGGATTCACCAAATCGTCATCACCAAGCTCTGTTGTTGGAACAAGCATCTACGTGCTCTTTCTTTTCTTCTTTTGGAAATTCTTCACTCATCATCCACTTGTGGCTGAGCACAGTGGGATTCACCAAATTTTTCATCTTCAAATGGATTACTCCCCCTTACACGAAAACTCATCTTAAGGGTATCCCAAGCTAGTGGGATTCACCAAATTATTCATCTTCAAATGGATTACTCGTCGTTACACAAAAAATCATCTTAAGGGTATCCCAGGCTAGTGGGATTCACCAAATTCTTCATCTTCAAATGGATTACTCCCCCATACACAAAAACTCATCTTAAGGGTATCCCAGACCTCCTTGATTGTCTTTTCTTCATTCGTTCTGATTGTTACTTCTCATCATTAATAAAAAATTCAAACATCTGTTGTTGTTGCTTCGACTTTCTTAGCCTCTTGGCTATTTCCATCAAACTTTAACTATAGCAATTGGCTTCTTAGCTACACAACGTATGACTCTAAAAATAATGATTGTGGTTGTTTCTTACAGTAAGAACATATAGCAATAATAACTCAAAAATCCCAAATAAATTCTCTTTCACTAAAAAAATCACAAATATCAAATAAACTCACTTTTATTATTCAAATAAGTCATTCAAATACTCCACCACTCAAACATGTATATTTGTTTTTCATAAACGTCTCCCTTTTTAATAAACCTTTGAAACAAAAATCAGTTTCTAAAAAAAGAGGCTTCGTGGTTCATAAATGATCACCATGTAACATGGAGGCTTCAGAAAAATGATAACCTTCTTAAATTCGTGGGGGGTTGGTGTGCTGGTAGAAATCGAGCCATGTAACTAACTTACCACTTTTTTTTATACTATAAGATCCATCACCATTCAGGGCCACCTAGTTAGTCATCGATAGATATACAAGGAAGAAGAATTGTGTGGTCATATGGTTCTGAAAAATGAAAACCAACAACATGGAGCACGAGATTGAGATATTTTTTTTATTAAATGCTACATTGTACTAATTTGTCCTTTTGCAAGGTGAGGCATGTTACTTATAGTATTCTCAATTCTTTATTGAGTTACATCATTCAATACCATTGGTAAATATCATGGGTGGATACTAGTTTCCATTCAAATCATGAAGGAATGGGAGGGCGAAAATTTCCCAGAGAAAATGCACTATCTTTATATTCAATGAACAAGTTAACTTGTCTAGAAGAGCCAAATCTTATGGCACTCATGGGTCAAGTTTTGCTGCTAAAAATCTAGTCATATCCACTATGACCAATGGACCTCTCATGCTAGCTAAGCCTTTGGAGCTAATATTTTTCCCACCTAAGGGTGTTCTCTACAAGTTAACACATAACCTGAATGCAAGGGTTGCTCAACACTACAATATTATTGAACACTTACCCCAAGCTCCCTATGCCATGTTTTCCTTGGAGATGTTACAAGGTTTTCCTACGCAATGAAGATCCTTGTTGACTTTTCTTAGAGGGTTTGACCCCTTAGAGTCGAATTTGATAACAGTAGATGTTGATGCCCATCATTTTATATTATCCCATTAGGTCACTTTCATATCTCAATGCACATGTTTAGGTGAGATGTACACTACACTCTTGTGGATAAGGGATTTTCCACCTCTAACATTGAATCGTCATGCTGGAAATCCCTCAATTCTCCAACACTTTTTAAGTTAAATAGGGATAGCATGTTAAATAGGGATAGCAAATCTTCCAACGGCTAGGTTTGACTGGAAAACGACTATATTATACTAGATTGGACAAATGGCTATAATGGACCCAGAAAATGGCTAGTTTTGACTAGTTAAATTATTTAATA
>APFE031432390.1:133103-153039 GCA_000404065.3 Pinus taeda | reverse complement strand
AACGAACTTGCCATTTGGTGCAACAGCTACTCGCTTTTGGCTGCCACCTTTGACAATTCGACAACAAGACCGGTGATGCATGAAGTTTGACAATTCAATAACAAGACCGCTTCCTAGATGCTGGAAGTTGAAGGCTGCGCTCTTCCGCCATGCCTGGAAGTGGAAGTTCATTGTGAATTTATGCAGTTGAGGCATTCTTGATTGAGAAAAAAGGATTCCCTCTAGTTAACTTTGTAAAGCTTGTATAAGTAGTGAAGAACTATAGAGAGTTGTGGTTGGTTGTTGACCAACAAAAAGCATGGGAGAAAGATGAATAGGGGCGAAGCAATCAAAGCGCAGACTTATAGCCACTAAGCAATCAGCAAAATGAGATCATAAGGTGCCTCAAAGAAGAAGCTGATTCAAATTACCCTGGTAATGATGTTCCTTCTGCTCCTGGAAATGAAAAGCCAGTGAAACTAGGGCTCCGGGAACTGAAGAAGCCGGGAATAATCCTGGTTCCAATGCTACTAGGAATTATGCTAGTTCTTCTAATGATGTTGGGGCTGCTGCTTACACTGGTGCTTATTTTTCTCCAGGTCATTCTGCTTGGCCCGGTTCTGCTTGTTAAAATGCTGATTTAACTACTGGAAGTAGTGCTCCTGCTAGGCCTTCTTAAACTTTTATTGTGTTGCGACCACTTGTTGTGCTTGTACTACTGGGAACTCTTATGCGGGAACTGCTAGTCTTATAAAGTTGGGAATCCAATTTCAACTAATGATGCTGGAAATAAAGCTCCTTCAACTGCTATTGGAAATGCCACAGCAAAGGCTGGGAATTAACTACAAACGCAATACCAAAATCTGCGAGAAAATAGACTTAATTCAGACATAAAATCACACAGAGCCTTCGATACATCCTAGTTTGACCGTCTCTCCCATAGATCTGAACTTCAATGAATGCAGTTGTATTATCTTATCAAAAGATACATTTCGGTATTTTTCTTAGAGAAATTTAATCTATTTTTACTAGCATCAAAAAGATAAGTTTTGGTTTTTTTCTAAAATAAATTTAATCTATTTTTTACTAGTATCACCTGAGAAATTATTCTTATCCATTAGTCCTCCTTTATTACGTTTCTAAGTTTCATGGAAAGATATAACAGACCTTAGCTAAGTACTTTAAAATGAGAACGAAAAAAATAATTTCGGACCAAATACAACAAACTCACATTCGGCTTCGTCGTTTAAGCTTCCAGAAAACAATGTAACACCACTCACTCATGTTGCAAAGCCTCTTCAGTATCTCTTGCAAAATCTTTTCCATCTTCACCTATTAAAAATTGTAGTAGCTCGACCTTTAACAGCAGCGAACTCTATTTTGCTCTGATTTCTCTTCTGAATGGATGACAAAGTTTAGGCATTATTGATCTAGATCTAGTTGGTTCAGAATGAAGATCTTCCGGCTTGCTTTCAGTGTACAATGGCTCTCAATTCCCTTTGAATTGGGGCACTGCTTAGCACTATGCTCTATTCTTCCTTCCTTACAACAGATGGCCTATGCCAAAACAAAGATGCATGGTATCGATCGCAGTACCTCTTAAACGAAGAAGATGTGAACCATTCTCTCAGCAAATGCAATATAATATAAAACCCTTGCATGTGACCTATACCGAAATGGAGTTGCGGGGAATCGATCCCCGTACCTCTCGAAGATGGGATCCGTGCTCTCAGCAAATGCAAAATATGCAATATAAGATGAAAGCTGATCCGTGCTCTTAGCAAATGCAATATAAGATAAAACTTGGGAACCATGTTCTCAGCAAATTGGTCAAGAAACATGCTCTTCCCTTCCATGTGGGCTTTCTGGCCAAACACATGCATATAAGATAAAAGCTGATCTGTGCTCTTAGCAAATGAAATATAAGATAAACACCTGGAACCATGTTCTCAGCAAATTGGTCGAGAAACATGCTCTACCCTTGCATTTGGGCTTTCCGACCAAACACATGCAATATGCCATATAAGATAAAAGTTGATCCGTGCTCTCAGCAAATGCAATATCAGATAAAACCTGGAACCATGTTCTCAAGAAATTGTAGTTGTTATTATTGTAGCACTTCCCCTCAAGGAATTGTATTTGCAGCTGGAACAACTAGCTCTAGTGCTGCACCTTTAGCTGCTCGTGCATCTTGGTCAACAGAAGAAATTGTTGCTGGATGATCTGCGCATGGATCTGGAACAACAACTACTACCTCCACCTCTGCGGGATTGATTAGTGAAATGGTAGATGCCCCATAAGCATAGCCATGAATGATGAGCATGACAACGAATGAGAAACATAGCGCCACCATGTAGACACATATCATCCCCCCACTAGCCCACACATAACTTACTAAAAACTAGAATTTGTGCTTCTTGACACCTGCAATGCAAAAGACACTTGCGATTCATGCAGACACTGCATATGAGTAACATCGTAATCATCGATTTATAATTGATTTAATTAAAAAACTTCTTCTCTCTCTTGTTTAACTAACACGGAGAAGTGAATAGGATTAAATATATAGTCGCGTCGGGTCTGCCACTCAATTAAAATCTATGAAACAAGTATATGGTAGTTTCAAAATAGAATTGGCACAATACTTGTGGGTTAAAATTTGATGAATATGCCCTGCTATTTCAGTAAACCCTCCATCTCCTGATAAAGAAACCTTATTGTCAACCTGAGTCCTGTTCAAATAGCCTATAATGTGAACGAGCCTAATAGCTAACTTTGTAACTTTGGGGCCTTATGTAACATGGACTATTGCTATAAGAAAATGCGCTACTTGAAACAATTTTGACTCGATCGAAAACAAAATAAAATATAGAACGTTTATAAACTCATTGGACTCATTTTTCATTTGCTATGTAATGGGATCCTCATTAAAATATTAGAGCACTTCGATAGTGATGGCCATTTTAGCCAGTTGAATGGAATCTTATCCCAGTAGACAATAACAACTTTGAAAGATTGTTGGCCAAGCACTATCTGAAAAAGTACTAATCACTAAACATGATAAACATGTAAAAAACTCATAAAAAACCTATAAAACAAGAATCTCCTTGCAGCTTTTCCTTGGCGTAAAAGAGTGAACTTTGTATCTGGAATGATGAGTTTTAGTGTAGAGCTAGGTTTCCTGTATTTGTAATGAGCACAGAGGCACTCATAGTTTACCAATTTTACTCCATTTCAATAGCAAATCTAGTGATTTACTCCATTTCAATAGCAAATCTAGTGATTTACTCCATTTCAATAGCAAATCCAGCGGTTCCAATCCTTCCTTCGCTTTGACTTATGGTGCTACCCCCGCCTTTGATTTTGCTGGATTGACTGAGTTAACATCTTATGAATCTACAACTTCACCCACATCAACTGTTGCCTTCGCCACTTACTTAAGCTTATTACTTCGCTTCTTGTGTCCATGCTTCTGGATCACTATAATGTTCTTTATAGAGCTTTCCAGCTTAAGGAAGGACTTGCTTCCATACAACGTCCCTTGTTAAATTTGAATTAAGCCCTAGCATCCTTGATCTAACTCCCAGGTAAAAATTTGGTTATATAAATCCATCCCGCAATCAGAAAATTGTCAGCATATAAAATTTGGTAATAAAATTTTGGCTGACGTTAACTCCTTTGCCAAGACACTAGAGGACAGAGGTCTTCTATTTTATTATACCTCGATCTAGAAAGATGAAAGTGGCATATGCTTTTATCTCCCGAGGACAAAATGGCATTCACTCAGGCAATGGGAGGTATGACGTTGAATTGTAATTTAAAACATGGAATTATTTATGATCCCTCTCCATATCTGTAGGTTGATATTCCAAGGAATTATCATTCCTTTAATCATGGAAGTGAATGATTTTGGAAATCAATGCACTAAGGGGGAAAATCCACGGACGAATTAGTTTTAAACAGAGTGAATTCAATATATTTCACACTCGCTTAGCACCATCTACATCGGATAGACTCCATCGTAGGTGGGTGCGATCGTGCTTTCTTCCCTAAAAATCTTATTCTTTTTCTTCATAGGAATGGTATTTTCACGTGGGATAAACTAATTTCTTCCTGGAGCGGCCCTATCCCCATGTGGAAAGACAAAAATGATCTTCACTTACCTGTCTCGCTTCTTCCAGAATGGAAATCAGTTAAAAATGCTCTTTGCAGCATGGGAATCCATCACTCCGAAACAGTGGAACAACTTATATGGATTGTTCCAAATGCAAAATCGCCTGCTAGTGTTAAAGACATATATGCTGACATGTTTTATTCCAAGGCTTCAATCTCCTGCTCTATATTCGCCCAAAGCTTCTGGAAATTGGGATGCCCTCTTAAAATGATCTTATTCTCGTGGATTGTGTTCAAAAACCGCAATTTGTCATGGGACAATTTGAGGAAGAGGTGCTAGCATGGTCCGAGTAGATGTTCTATGTGTGAAGCTGCAGAGGAATCCAACCTTCATATGTTCTTCCAATGCGGCTCCTCCCTACAGATCTGGTATGAATTGTCTCTGCTTTATGGTTTTCCTTATGGTGTTTTTATTTCAGTCCAGGTTGCTTTTCAATGGTGGTGCACACAAAAGGATTCTTGCCGTTCTTTGTTTATCATAGTCTTATGGTGCTTATGGAAATGGAGGAATTCCAACATCTTTCAAGATTCAAAAGTGCCTCTAACGTCTTCCATGCATCATATTTTGTCCACTCACGATATGTTGCCTGTTAAAAAGCATAAGATGAAATCGCATTGCAAAATAGAGGTGGCAGACTCTCTCAATTGTATGCCCTGTGCTTTCTTTTATGGGGCCGAGCGGAACAATATTTGTGGATGTGGGGTTCACGTAATCATGGATGAGAAGCTGCAATATTTTTTATCTTGGAACGGGGGGAGTGGTACAAACAGCTTGGATGAGGCAAGGGCTCTTGTAGGACTGCTTGCCTTCTGTGTGTTTTTGGAAATTCAGAACATTTCAATATTTAGTGACTCTAAATCCATGATTGACCATGTTAGGGGTGCCTGCTACATCAGTTGTCCTCATCTATCAGGGTGGATGGATAGGATTATGTATTTCTGGAATAATATGGTACAGTGCTCAATCAACCACATCCTACGCTCCCAAAATGTTCAAGCTGACCGTCTGTCAAAGGAAGGACTACCTTTACAGCCTGGTTCTTAGTCTTTGATGATTTCTGATGATGACCTTTCTTGCTTCATTCAAGATTTTTCCATCCCTGGACTATGATCTAATCTTTTTGTTCTTCCCTATCCATACTTGCTTCTCAGATAGTCTCTTTTTGTTATAAGTATTTAGTCATTTGTTGATCCTTGCATTTGTAAACATTGTTTTTGCTCTGATTTTGATATGATCTTGTTTTGAGCTCCTCAGGGAGGTCCTATATCTTTAAGTTTTGGGTTTCATATGCTCGTAAGGACACTAGTTTTGTCCCTTGTTGTCTCTTATATGTACTATTTATATTGATTCAATATAATACTATGAAGATTTTTATCTCTGAAAAAAAAAACCTCTGCTACTTCAATTCAATTATGAGAATATGTGAGTAATGCACATAGAGGCTCTAGGGGAATCATCTCATCCCACGAGGGTGAGTTTGTCAAAATAAACATCCGGCTGGAAAAAAAATATCGGAATCAGTGAAATCTTTGACGCAAACTCTAATGCACGAGAGAGATGCAGAGGAAAAATAGAGGCTGACCTCGAAATTGTTGATGACAACCATATACGAATTGATACAAAGAAATCTTAAGAAATTTCAACCAGAGATGCTAATAAAAATGGCTATTATGTCTCTCAAGATGGAAAATTTTGAAAGCAATGCTAGCACAAAAGCAAAGTCTTACATGGACATAGCCAGAACCAGTTAGGACGAGTCACAGAAAAAGCTAGGAATTGATTGAAGAATACAAAGACCAATGGGAGAATGAAAATCTAAAAATATGGAAAAAAATAGGTTTCCTACATATGTGAAATTTTTTTGGTGTTGTGTACATATCTATTGTTGTTAGGAGCCCTTTACAAAGTTTATAGTGGGATTTGTTTCAAAATATTAGGAAAATTTTTAACAAGCACATAAGTTATATTTTGTGGGCCATAAAATGCAGTAGTATTTTGACAAATGATGAAAAATGTATGGTTGTAGCCGAGTATCCTAATAATATATACTACTGGTTTATTTGAAAAAAAAAAATCATGATATCAGTAAACATAAGACTTATCAGGATAATTATAACTGTGTGGTTAATTTAATATCAAATATAATATAGTACTTAAGAATCTATAAAAGTAATTTCTACTTTAACGTTTATATAAATTACCATTAAAATAATACTTTTAATTAATTCAAAAAGGAATACCCCTTTAACATTTCTATAAAAGGAACACATGAAAAAGACCTGAAGGAAGATGAGAGCGCGCGTCGGCGATTTGAAGAGTTAGGGTTCTCCTGACAGGAAACCTGCGGCGGCAGAGCTCCTGCTCTGCACCTTCAGAACCGTTCACCGCTGCCAGTACTCCAGGACATAGGCAGATCAGGCGGTCCCAATGATACCCCCACAGGGGGATGAGGCAGTCCTTAAGCCCGTCGATGGAAGCCAACAAGGACCAGAAGGTAATGCAAATCTAGATTCAGCCAATCAAGGAAAATCCACACAGGAACCACAGACGGAAGCCGATCCTCAAGGCTCAAATGAAAATCAAAAGGTTAGTTCGTCCACCTGTAAACCCGTTGCCACTCATAGGCCAGAAGTTGAACTGCCTAGTGAAAGAATAAATGGAAGAATACAATACATGCATGATCATGCACTCATAGGGAAATTTTTGGGCTTCTGGCCAAATGAAAGAGCTCTAAGAGGTTGGATAAATCATAAATGGAAGCCAAAGGGAGAAATAACCCTTCTCCTAGGGCCCAAAGGTTTCTTTACAACTATTTTCAACTGCTTGGAAGATAGAAATAGAGTATTTGATGGAGGGCCTTATTTTTTCAAATCAGCTGGGCTCTATCTCAGAGAATGGGCAGCACGTTTTAATCCAGATAATGAAGACCTTAGCTATGCGCCGGTATGGATCTGTCTCTACTCGTTGCCATGGGAATATTGGGATGAAGATTCTCTAAAGTCCATTGGATCAATGATAGGGGATTTCATTAAAGTTGCTGAAGAAACCAAAACGGTGAAACCCACCACATTTGTCTCCTACGCTCGGATCTGTGTTTACATGGATCTAAAGCAACCCCTGCCGGACACTGTCAGACTTTTCCATGAGGATCATGATTGGGTCCAAGTGATTGATTATGAACAAGTACCCTTTCGATGCAGAAAATGTCATGCGATTGGCCATTTATTCCGAGACTGTCCCCTGAATAAGAAAGAAGCAACACCACTGAATCCCGAATCCCAACAACAGAATGGCTTCACTAAAGTGACCAACCGCAGACGAAGCAACAAGAAGCCGAATGCTCCTCCAAAATCTTCACCAGGGGAGAACCAAAACCCTTCTACCAGTAATAGTTTTGAAGCGCTAGCAAAAATGACATCGCCAGATGAACTCAGCAATGAAAAGACAACTCACGAGACAACAGTGCCGGAGAAATCAAGCCCGTCTCAACAAAGTGAAAAAAATCCACAGATCTCCGATCCCGGAAGCAGCCCAGATATGGATATCGACAAACCTTTGCAGAGTAAAGACAAAGGGAAGGAGGTAGATGAACATTCGCAAGAAACTCAACCCATGGAAGATGACAGTGATACAATTGATATAGGGCAACTGGATCTCATAGGAATGGAACAAACTTGCAAACTAGGGAACTTTGAAAAAATCCAAGAAACACAAGTTGACAATTTGGTGGAAATATTAAGCAAGGCACAAAAGAAGTACTCCCTTGGAATACAAACTAGAAGCAAATGGGATGGAAAGTTTGCTTTTAAAGACAGTAAAAAAAGAGGCAGAAAAACAGAGTTGGAAAGAACTATCAAGCTTGGAGCAATTCTAGTGGGGTTTGGCAGATATGCCAAACTCACTAAGTACTTCAACACCAACTTCAACCCTTCCCAATGAAGTTAATCTCTTGGAACATAAGAGGGCTCAATAGCCCCAGGAAAAGTAAACTCCTAAAAAACTTGATCATGGAAGAACAACCAACAATCTTATTTCTCCAAGAAACTAAATGCTCTCTAAACTTTATAGAAAGAGTAGCGGCTAAAGCATGGGCGGGAGGCCAAGTAACAGCAGTGGAAGCGCAAGGAGCCTCAGGAGGACTTGCAATTCTTTGGGATGCCAGAAAGATTCAGTTAACTAATATTCATGCTAATAAAAGCTTCATTTAGGCCTGTTTTCATCTCATAGGTACCAACATTCATGGACATTTAACGAATGTCTATTTTCCCCAAGAAACGCAGCAGAACGCAGCAATTCTACATTCAATAGCTAGGCTCAATCAGGACAGATTACATCCGTTGTGGGTAACAGGAGGTGACTTTAACATGATAGCTAACTCAGAGGAAAAGATAGGAGGACGTTGCAGACCCAACAAAGATGGAACACTTCTAAAGGACTTCATTCAAAGCAACTGGCTTATAGACCTTCCTACAACTAATGGCCTTTATACTTGGACGAACAAAAGGATTATTCCCACGTAGATTGCGTCGCGTCTGGATAGGTTCTTAATCTCTGACAATGCTATCCATGTGGGAGGCGAATTTACAGCACACATTATCCCTTTCTCAGGTTCAGATCATTGGCCCATAGAAATGAATTGGAAGAGACCGGGCAACAACATCAAAAAACCTTTCAGATTTGAAGCATTCTGGCTCTCACATCCAGAATTCAAGGATTTCATAACTGCAACTTGGCAAAACAGCAACCCTATAGAGCAATCCAAAATGGCCAGATTTCAAAAGAAATTGAAGTTCTTAAAAGGAGAAATAAAGAAATGGAATAAGGAAAACTTTGGAAACATCTTTAAGGAAAAGGAATCGATCCTTCAGGATCTCAAATCCATTCAACAAAGACTAATTTTAGAAGGAAGGACAGAGGAGCTGGCGCACAAGGAACAAGAACTGGAAAGTAAATTATAGGAACGAGAGCAACAAGAGGAAGTTCTATGGAGACAAAAATCCCGAATCAGATGGCTGAAGGAAGGTGAGAAGAATACCAAGTTTTTCCATAGAACCACAGTGCAATGAAGAATGCACAATCAAATCTCTCAGGTTATAAATGCTCAAGGCAACAAACTGGAAACCCAGGAGGATATAGAAAAGGAATTCCTCAATTATTTCAAAGACATGAGCCAAGAGCCAAATATCAACAGAGATGAGGCCATAAATAACATAACCAGGAATATACCGCGCCTTGTGTCTAAGGATCAAAACACCCTGCTTCTTAAACCCATCAGTTTACAGGAGGTGGAATCCGCTGCAAAATCTTTAAAAGCTGGTAAGGCTCCAGGTCCCGATGGTTTTTCTTCAAACTTCTTTCATCACTTCTGGGAACTAATTAAATGGGAGGTTTGGCAAGTGGTAGAAGAGTCTCGAAGCCTACGATGGATGTATCCAGGTCTCAATGCCACCTTTATAGCCTTAATCCCTAAATCGGAAAACTCCAGCACCCCCGACAAATTCAGGCCCATCGCTCTATGTAATATTATCTACAAGATTGTCTCTAAAGTGGTGGCAGTAAGACTAAAACCAATATTGCCAGGCATCATCTCCCCGGAGCAATCAGGATATGTTGAAGGAAGGCAAATTACTGATGGAATAATTCTTTCGCATGAAATCATACATTCTCTAAAGCTCACAAAAAAACCAGGTATGCTTCTAAAAATTGATCTTTCCAAAGCTTTTGATAGCATAAGCTGGGTTTATATGGAAAAAATTTTGAGTGCTTTTGGTTTTGCATATCCTTTGATCTGATGGATCATGAATATGGTCTCTTCCTCCTTCTTCTCCATTCTGATAAATGGGATTCCTTCTGCCACTTTCCACCCCTCTCGAGGATTGAGGCAAGGCGACCCCTTGTCTCCCTTCTTGTTTATAATTATGGCGGAAGGTCTGGGAAGAAGCCTTCATGCTGCTCTTCAGTCCAATGCTCTCAAAGGCATCTCTCTCCATGGCGCGCCCACTGTCTTTCATCAGCAATTCGTTGACGACAATATGATCTTTGGCCACCCCTCTGTTCAAGAAGCTCGAGCTCTCAACTCTCTGCTTAACATTTTCTCTACTGCTTCAGGGGCTTGCATCAATAGGATCAAGTCCCAGATCTTCTTTTTTAACACCCACCCGACCACTCAGCGATCCATAGCGCGAATCTTGGGATTCTCCATTGCTTCCTTACCATCCACTTACCTTGGTGCCCCTCTCATTGAGTCAGCTAGGAAACATTCTTCCTGGACAATCCTTTTGGACAAGCTGGAAAACAGGCTTCTGCTCTGGACTCACCGCTCCCTAAACATGGCAAGCAGACTTGTGCTCATTAAAGCTGTTTTACAATCCATGCCTCTTTACTTATTTTCTATTCTGGCAGCGCCAAAGTGGGTTCTAAAAGCCATCAAAAAGCTGCAACGTAACTACTTGTGGGGCAGCTCTGGTCACAATAGGAAATGGGCGTTAATTAAATGGGAAAAAGCATGCCTCCCTAAGAAAGTGGGAGGAATTGGTCTCAGAGATCCTGAACACAGCAATGCGATCATGGGAGCAAAAATTTGGTGGAAATGGCTAGCGTTCCCAGAAACATTATGGGCAAAATTCTGGTCTGCTAAATATACCAGCAATCTACCTCTTGAGGAACGTATAAGAATGACAGAAACTAGCAAAGGCTCAATTATCTGGGGTACTGCGATTATGCACAGAAATCTTATACAAAGTCATAGTTTCTGGGAAGTGAAGGACGACAGCATTGCGCGCTTTTGGATGGATTCTTGGCAACAATCCCCACTTCTCGCCAACGTCATTCAAGGAATCCCTGATCACCAATTGCACCAACAGGAAAAGGTAAACCAATTCTGGCATGATCATGGAAACTCAGATCATAGGATTTGGAGAAAAACCCAAGAGTTGATCCCAAACAGTTCAGAAGATGCCCAACATTCCCTTGCTGAAGAGCTCCAAAAAAGACAAATCCTTAAATCGACCGAGCAGGACAAATTACGGTGGGGTTATGAAGAGAAAGGAACCTACACGACCAAAGAAGCTTACCACATTATTATCAAAGATCAGCTCATCAAGGACAAACTCTGGGAAAAAATATGGAACCCCCCGATCTGGCCAAAAATATCTACATTCCTATGGCTACTCTCCCACAACAGGATACTGACCTGGGATAATCTCAGAAAAAGAAAATTCGAAGGACCCTCAATATGCTTCAACTGCAAAATGGAGGAGGAAACAGCTGTGCACCTTATGCAATTATGCCCTCTTAGCAGGCAAATGTGGGTGAAAGTTACCTTTCGCTGCCAAAAGGAAGGACGCGAGATAGGAAATGTAAATAATACTTTAAGAAACTGGCCTCAGCACCCGTTTCAAAGCAGCATCCTAAATTCGCTATGGCAAATAATTCCCGGAATTGTTATGTGGAATCTCTGGAAAGAGAGAAACCGCAGAATCTTCAAAGACCACTCAATGGATGTGCAGCAAGTTTGGCAGACTATAGTCATGAATATACAGGAAACTCTATCTATCAAAAGCTGGTCTCAGGAGGATTTCCCTTCCAACAACAAGGAACAGGCAATTTGGAATAATTGGCAAATTCATTTAAGTTCAACCAACTTCCCTGCAAGAAGCATTAATAAACAGAAGGATACTCCCTCTCACTGGACCCCTCCACCTCCCAATTCATTTATGCTCAACTTTGATGGGGCTTCCAAGGGTAATCCGGGAGCTACAGGATATGGTGGAGTTATCAGAGATCACAATGGACAAGTGCTTAAAGTCTTCTTTGGCTCCATTGGCTGGAATACAAACAACGTCGCTGAACTCGAAGGATTATGGAAAGGTCTTAACATTGCTCAAAAGGATAACTTCTTTCCCCTAATTGTGGAGGGAGACTCTCAAATCTTAATCAACATGGCCATTAAGATTCAACAAGGCACAGAGGCACAGAAGATTAGTAGAAGCTGGAGAATGGTAGCAAGGCTGGAGCAACTTCAGTTCTGGCTAAGGGATAACAAAGCTGCAACTTTCAACCATATCAGACGCGAAGGAAATAAATTAGCAGATTTCTTAGCTAACATAGGAGCAGAAAGAGGAAAAAATCATTTTGAAGGATCCCTCCAAGGCAATGTACCAATGAATGCATGGTACACCTTCCAGGAAATCTCAAAAAACGATGTTCAGAGGCAGGTTCAAGACCACCCGGATGTGGGTGTCAAAGCTTGATTTGAAATGTCATTACGCCCCACGCATAAGCCACATGGCTTCACGCTCCCACCAGGTGGTCTCCATGGTATTATTCAGGTTCTGGGTGCCAGTACATTCAGGGGCATTAAAAGCCCTTCAAGACAGGAGGATTATCGAGGTCCTGAGGCCAGAGCATTTATCATGGCGCCTACAAACTATGGTTCAGGTAGGCGAGCCGGCTCCGGTTTTATTCCTGCGATTGTTCAGGGAATTGTTCAGGGAAATTCTGCAAACGGAATTCCCATCCGCGTCGCCATCTTTTGCCCAGTGTTTAGGATTGTGCGCTCAGTTCAGACGAATGTGCAGGGGATTATCCATAACGGTATTTGCAGGACTCGTCGCAGGTATAGATCAGTCAATTTCTGTTTGCTCATTTGGGTAAAGCTCATTACGCCCCTCATGGCTCCTCGCGGTGGTTATAAGACGCCTCGCAGGGGAGGACACTCAAGCCAGTCCAGTGGCACAAAACAGAGAAGACAGACCGGCCCGAAAAGGATTTCTCCCTTAGCGTGCGCTTCGCCTCCCTCTGGTGCCTCAACGCCTTCCGAGGGTTTGGATAACGTGGTTCAAATTGCTACTCTCTGGTACCATCGTCGCACAAACAAACCAGTGATCAGAGCCCACATCACAGTCATCTTCGATGAGGAGGATGAGGTGGAGGACAGTCGCAATCAGGATTCAGGGGAGAAAATGCCCACCACCTCTGATAATTCTTCCAAGGCTCAGGACACCTCCTTCAATCCAGAGGTTCAGAGTAGAATGGAGGGAGATAGCACTGAAGTTCACTCGGCAGAGCAGGCGGAAGCTGCCAAAGAACTTAGCAGCCTCAAACGCAAAGCACCAATGACTTCGGCTGAAGGATCTATGCAGCCTCAGACGTATTCTCCTGGCAGTGGCTTGAAAATTGAGGACGAGGAAGACTCGCTGGACTACAAACTTTATCTCAAAATGCCTCCTGGCTATGACAGCATCAAGGACGTCCCTGTTGGAGTCGAAGTTTCTTGGGAGCCAGACCCGATCCAAGCAGCTGAAGAACGGAAGCAAAGACTACTGGCTCGCGAAGCTGAGGCGAAAAAAGGAAAAAACAAATGACCACCGACCTCTCTAGGGTAAGCATGTACTCAGGCGAACCACTTCTTTTTGTCTTTTTGTTCAAAGTCCTGGCTCGATAGTTTGCATTCTCTGAAGCTTAGCAGCTATGTAAACTTAGTCCCCTGTCCCAGATCTCGTGGTCGGACCCCACTAATGGGTTGTTGGTCTGTCTTAGTCATGTTTAATTGGTCCAGGTTGGACAATTTCTGTTCAAGACATGTCTTTTTTGGAGTTTTGTTTTTTTTTCTGGCTCTTACAAGCAGAAATATCAGTTGTAATGAGAATTTCTTGACAGAGAGCTGATCCATGGCTCTCATAGGTGTATACCTCTTGTAAATATTTTTTCTCCCTTTTTTAATACAATAGTTCAGTCTTTACTTAGCAAAAAAAAAAAAACATTTCTATAAAAGGCTCTACCATGGGTGAATAATAAGAATACCTAATGCTAGGATCTCCGATTCTATGAAGTGTCCATATTTGATGATGATGATGAGGCATGAACATATGATGATATTAGTTGGCATACATGTTAGCTAAATGAAAAAATTAGTTAAAGGTTGTTCTTACAATTACTCTTTTCTTCTTCCAATGATCATCCTTTCACCTGAACATTATTGCAACTTGGCATGGGAGCACTCCACAACCATGGTGGTTATCAGCTCAAAATTATGAATTAAAGTTTGAAAATATTTGGGAATTTAGAAAGGCACTGCATTATGTGTTTCAATTGGCTAAGTTAACCTAAATTTCCAAGGATTTATTTTATAGTTTTAGTCTTCATGAAAATCCCTTGCTCTCTCTTCGTGATTTCACCACTGCTCTCTTTTTTTTGTTTCATCTTTTGTACTTTTGTCTCTAATTTTTTTATACAGATCAATCTCAATCCGCTTCTTTCAAGTGTATTCTTATCAAGTGGTTGGTCATAGGCAAGAGTGTTTTGAGATTTGCTTCAAAGAATGATCTCTTACATACCCCTCCTACTCTTGTTTTAATTCTCTCCATGCCTCACAATGGCTTATCTTACACTTGAAAATGAAGTCAAGGAAGGAGGTATCTTCCCTTCTCATAAGCCAAGCCAAATCATAAGCCTCAACCACAGGTCATTGAGAGCATACCTACCATGTAGCTAGAGCGGACATGGACATGGTTGAGCAACAAGCCATATTTGAGTGACACTTCCTTTTTTATATTAATATAGAAAGGTATAGTACCCTTATTGAAATTATTTATACAAAAGAAATCTATGATTTTATAAGTTCGATATGTCGTTGAAAGCTAAAAAGCGAAAATTTAACATTTTATGAGATTGTAAATATTTATTTTTGTTAATAATATAGAATTCTTTTACTTATTCTTGTTGTTAGAAATACAACAGGAGTCACCATGTGAGTTGTTAGACTCCTAACTTCCCAAGCATCGCTAGAACAAGTGATGTTCCAAAAAAGGATAGGAAACACATAACAAGTAAAAAGTTTCCATTTTTGCAAAGGGGGAGATGACCTTTTTTAGTGATCTAACGACTAGAACTAACATTACTTGAGCTAAATGTCATGGATGCAATATGATTAAAATAATACTATGGGAGATAAAAGAAATATGAATGTAAAAACAAGGTGCTAGTGGGAGATAAAGATTGGACCTATGCCTAGAACTACCATGACGTTGCTTGGGGCTTGAGGAGGTGAAAAACTATGGAAGGTTGCTGAATGGTTTCCTTGCAAGAAAGGAGTTGTGGGGGTGGGTTGTTGAGGTTGTAGTTCAACGTTTGGGAGGAACATGACGACTTATGTTGTATTTCTAGAAATTTTAGATAAGTATTTGAGTTAACTTTGATTTTGTATTAAGTATGTGAATTTTCAAAGTCATTTTATGATAGAAGTAGGGAAAAGAATGATAATGTATAGAGAAATATTATTTTTATTATGTGAGAGCGAGTATTATTTGTGTTTTTTTTTCTTAATGACTTAGAGTCAATTGTTTAGGATTTCTTGGGGATATATATAAATAAGATAAATATATATAAGTATGATATATCTTGAACGGTAGAAATACTGCAAAAAAGCTACATAGGAAATAAGATATTCCTTCAAATTTTAACCTAATATCTCTCTTGATAAATATGAGTGAGGGAACCACAACAGGAGCCACAATGCATTCCTCTTTGAAAAAAGAGCCCAGTCAAAATCTAACATAAAAACAAAAAAGAAAAAAGGAGTTGTTCATTGCAAGTAAACCATAATTATATATAATATATATATTAATATTAATAATTATTATAAGATATATATATATAGAAGGACACATGCTACTATAATGTCATAGCATAAGATAAGTGTAATTGGATTAAGTATTAGGGCTTCAGGGAAGGTTAGCATGCATAAAGGTTGGTGGCAAGTAAAGAATTTCTTGTTGGCTTATGAACGCAAGTAGTCCTTGATCATCTTTAATATTGGCACTTATTGAGTTTTACAGCTATGGAGGTACTCCATAATCCTAGAATCGAGGTTTCTATGAGCTTGGTCACAAAAAGGGATTTGTGGGCAAAGAACCCAAGTGAAGGTGTTTTAGACTAAGATGGGTTTTAAAATCTAAAAATTAAATTAAATTCCAATTCTAAGAGGACTATAACCCTAAAGTTCTAGTGGGTTCCTAAGAAGCTTAGGAAAATATATTTAAAGGTGGCCTAGGAGAGGCTAAAGGTATTAATTACAGAGGAACTTGCTTAATCAAAGAGGATGTTGAGATTTAGTCTAAATGTGCCCTATCTTGAGGAATGAGAAGGATGCTAGAGATATCCTAGATCTAGACACGCAAGATGACAAGCCACTCTTTAGTATAGAATCATTTGGTCATGTGTTAAGAAGCCTCAAGGGATCCACTGCAAGAGAAGGGAGATCTTCATGGTTTGATTTTTCTAATGGATCAAGGAGGTTTCTCTGTTTCAGGAAGCCAAGGTTAGAAATCTTATCCCTCGAGTGAGCATCCTAAGTTTTGTTGACTAAAGGCCCATAAATTCCTTCTTGTTCTATTATATTGAAAGGAGGATTCAGGACCCTAATCGGATAACAGAAGGAGGTCGTAAGGCCAAATTCAATGCAGAAATGAGACCCACACATCCTTAGAGCATAGTGAATAGGAGAAATTGTTTGACTTGATAAATATCGTACTGTACTGGAGATAAGTAGGTCACAGATTTATAAGTGTAGAAGGTCATTCAGATCTTGTATTTCCCTCCAAGGAGGCCTAGATCTAAAAAGGTGAATGTTGAGGTGTTTGAAAGAGATCCATCAGTGAGCTTATCATATTAGAAAAAGATTGTCTAAGGTAACATAGCATAAAGGAGCCAAATCAGAAGAATAAGAAGGACAAGATTGTGTGATCTTTGAAGAAGAATGACACAGCCATATAACAAAGCCATAAAACCATATGTACAAAAAATTAAATCACAAACAATAAACTAGAGGAAAAGGAAGAGAGCCATGATGTGGTCTCTCATACTCATGTAATTCTCATTTTTTTTATTCAAATAATTTAATAATACATTTAAATACATGAGCAAGTGGTCTTGAGATAGTGTGTCTATCTTAGACTCACTTGGTTGAGACATTTTCTCAACTTACACATTAATTTAGGAGAGCTAGTTGGAGAAAATATGTCGTCCAAACTAGAATCCTTGCTTTGAGGAATTCTCATGATTCTATTTATTTAATTTAATAATTGGATTTATTATTGATTTTTTAAAGAGTGAGGCTAAAATTCCCCCCCTCAATGATAAATTCAAAACGAACAAGGAACCATATTCGAAGTTATCAAGTTGATCCTCGAAAAACACTGCCTGAAAAACCACCAAAGCTAGATGCCAAAAAAAACTCAAATCTGAAGAGATCATGAATCAGTTGCATGTCTTATTCATCTCTAAATGGCACTTGAAAAATCCATCATGTGACAAGCAAAAAAAGGATCCAATTATCCTTTCCTTGAAAACAACATTCAGTGTCCACTGACATAATTTGATGAACGCCAACTAGTGTATTTGGAAATGATGATTGCCCACTGGCTGATGAAGATGCCCATTGGTTGCCTCACTGATGTTGTCGAGACTTTCAGTATAACAAACACTTGGCAATTTCATTGACAATTCCCCCCCTTTGTCAGCTGAAGAGAGAGGAAATCTTCTGCAAATTATATCTGAACTCCCCCCTGTAGGTGTAGGAGTATTTCACTGGTGCACTCCCACGTTCAACTGCATGAGAGTACCATCTTCATTTGACTGTTGGCTGCAATATGTTTGAGTGAATTCAATTGTAAAACGTGTACAATCTTCTGGCTATGGATGACCATTCCCATGGATCAATCCATGAATAATCGATCTTTAATCTCGCAGGTTGGTCTTGTTTGCAACTTTTATCTGATGAATGATTCTACTTGCCACAATGGTGACAATGATCTTCCATATGACCGGTTCCTTGACAATGAGAACATTTTGGTTTGTTTGCAACTTGAGTTTGTATGTATTGTTGTTTGTATTCAACATTCTCATGGCTTACTGATCGTATTTGATAAAGAAATCCTGCACTGATGAACTTAATCGAATTAGAATAGTGAGGTATATGCAAGTTGTTTTCATCTTTGTCATATCCTAATCCTCATCGATTTTGATTACTTTGAATTTCTTCCCATGCCTTGATGATGGGTTTGGAAGAAAGTTGAACTGGAACAACTTCAACACTTGAGGATGGTTGAATGAATGAATTTGAATGATCAGCTGTCTCTATATTGGTCGAATACTTGGAAGCAACACTCTTCTCTTGCAACTCATTTCTCTATAGTTGCGACTCCAGTTGAAGAAACTCAATTGTTTCATGTGCATGTTGAATATGCACTTGAAAGTGAACAAGAGTTGTTTTACTGATTTTCACCATGTCTTCAGCAGTTGAGAGGATCAAATTGTTAAGAATATTTAACAACTGAATACTTTTCACCATGTGAACTTGTTGGAACTCACGCCTGCTTTCTTTTAATACTTGCTAGATTTATAGAAATCACTCGCTTGATGCTTGTAAGATTTGCACTTTCTTGAACCTATACTCTTGATTGATCAAAAGGAGGGTGTCGAATACTATCGAAAATTCTTCCAAGAGAAACACTTACAATGATTTGAATGACGTAGTTAAAAACAAAGGATTCATTGGACTTAATTGATTCCCTATCAATTCAAAGTGTGGGTGTCGGTTTCAACCGAAAATGTACCCTTAAAATTCAACTTAATTTGACTTTGATTAGAATCCAACCTAAAAATTATGATGTGCAAGTTACAGTTTTGTATTGAGCTTATTAAAAAATGGTGCAAGTGCCATTGCCAAAAAATTGTTGTTGAATTGTCGCAAAAATTGTTGATGTAGATGACAGCTTGACTAACTTGATTGGATGTTGATGTAGAATCATTTTTGACAACTTGATTTTGTAGCATCCTTAAATTGATGGTGTGAATTAGTTGATATGAAATGTTGTTGCAGAATATTACTTTTATCAAGTTGATAATGTGACGCTTTGTGCTTATGAACTTAATTGATTCTGGGAGCTTTGGTTTCAGGAGCTTGATCGATGACTTGTATATGTAAACTTTTCTTATGTGCATGTAGTTGTTTTCTTTAAGCATAATAAATAGAGTGTTTTACAAATTCGACTCAAATCATGCAAGCACATTCATGACATAGAGTTTACCTATGATCCCCTCATTCAATTTCGGGTGGATCTAGGACACAATCACCACAAAAAGATATGTTTTTATTAACCTTCAAGATACATCATCATGACAATGTCTTTAGTGAGGCATCTCAAGCACAGACTAAGAACTCCTTGGTGTAAAATTATTTTCAAGAGCTAACTCTAAAACAATGTCAATGCCAAGCTCTAGCATCAAATTTAACTTTAATATTTGTTTCACCTCTCTTTCACATCAACCCTCTCTTTTGGCTTCATGCAGTGTTGTTCCAATTTGACCTCACTCCAAAAAAAATCTTACCTCTCCAAAATAAACATTTTAATTCACCTCAACACTCCAGACCATCAGTTCAAGACTCTCGACATTCAAGTTATCACTCCAAATTTAAAAAATACACCTTATTTTACCTCGAAATTACAAATCTTTGATGATGGATCCCTTTTTTTTTTAAGTTCCATTAAGATAAAGTCACTTTAAAAAGTGAGATAAGCTTAATGATATCCCTTTTAAAAAATGATACTAACATTTCAAACTTTATCCACCTATTAAAAAAATATGAAGCCCCTTTTTAAATAAAAGATTTAAAAAGTGAAATTTCAGATTCACTTTAAAAGGTGAATGATTTTCCTAAAAGCACACTTAAAGGAAAAAAATTTGGGCAGCGTAAAAATTTTCAACTTATTCACTAGTTCT
>APFE031432390.1:114480-130016 GCA_000404065.3 Pinus taeda | reverse complement strand
TGTATTTTGTTCAGGGCAATTTGATAGTAATAGTTGTTTGAAAATAATCCCTAATTTTATTTATTATCCCATTGATTGTATGAGGGCCATGATCCTTAGTATAAGATCTCTAGACTATTTTATCCTAGCTTGTTAATATAATGAAGAAGGGTTGAAAAATTATAGAATGAAATCATCATGTGCAATAGTTGATTCACTAATGTGTATTTTTCTGCTATGCATAGTAGGATCGTTGACGAATTTGACTTCGTTGTGTTTGATATTTGAAGACATTGACCCAGATTTTGATATGCCATGGAAATCCAACATGGTTTTAGAGCACTAGTTTGAAGAACTAATGGATCAAAGTGTGCATGTGGAAGCACGTGAGCTAGTGCACATCGCGTACGCTAAGAGGGAGTCTAGATTTAAAGGGAGTAACCTTAAGGAAGTGTGTGGTCTTTAGGTTATGATGAAGAAGAGACACTACATATACATTGATCCATTATACAAGCTATGTTGTAGCAATGGATTCTAGGTGGTCTAGTGTTACTATATACTTCCAAGTAGCGGAAGCGTCACCCTCACTAAGAGGTAGTGTTAAGATTTACAACTTAGGAGGTACTCGAGAAGCCTAGATATGGGGTTTGTGTGAATTTGGTCAAAAAAGGGGTTTTTGGGAAAAGAAACCAAGTGAATGGGGTTTAGACCTAGATGGGATTTAAAATTCTTAAAAGAAAATTAAATACTAAGTCGAAGAGAACTAAAACCCTAAAGGTCTAGTGGATTCCTAGGTGACTTAGGAGAATATATTTAGAGGAGGCCTAGGAGAGGCTAAAGGTATTGAGTGGAGAATTACTTTCTTGATCAAAGAGGAGGCTGAGATATATCCTAGAGATGGCCTAGATCTAGACACACAATATAGAAAGCCACTCTTCAGTGTAAATCTAAAAAAGTGTGAAGAAGACTCAAGGGATATGTTGTAAGATAAGGAAGAACTTCAAAGTCTAAGTTTTCCAACACTTCAAGGAGGTTTCTAAGGTTCAAGAATGTAGAAATTTTGAATAGTAAACACCTATTCAATGGATATTATCCTGATCATGTACTATTGCGGAATACATACACAATACGTAAGCTCCTCTATGTTGATCATCAATATAGCAGCATCAATAACAATAAACATCAAGAGCATGCACACATTAACACAGTATGTAACCCTGGGAAAGCTTATAGCTAAAAACCCCACACTATCTATATATTAATGATTTAGAACATGTAGCATTACAATAGTCAATACTTCTCACAAGTATCCAGCACTATATCCACCTGTTACACACAATACAGCTCAGATCTGATCTCCAAATCTATTCCATTGCTCAATACCTGCTTAAGAATGGATGAGAATGGTTGAACCAAACTTGTATTTACCTCAAAATAATCACTCACACTGGGAATCATGTGAGCAAAGGCTATAATTACTTGGTATTGGCCAATTCTCATTGGCATAACTCAATCCAATTGATTGTGCAAGATCTCATGCACAACTATAGTCACAACTGATAGCAATCTGATCCTCTAACACTTGTCCCTGCTGAACTGAACATGAATTGACATGCAACTGAGTTAGCTGATGTATTCTTTAGTTGCATTATGAGTTAATAATTAGTTTAACAACTCATCATTAGTCTATCTGTAGTTAGACTAATTACAACTAGTTTAACCAAGTCAAACTGAACACAACTCCATCAACTCCACCATCAACTCCACCAAATTCAAATGATTGAGTCCTAACTGAAGTCATGCATGCAACAACTCAATTGACCCACAAAGAAAACGTATCTCCTTCTGACAGATGCATGTGCCACATCTGTAGCTCAAACTGAAGTGCTCCAAGAGAATAAGATAGAGTTTATAGTCTAAATATTATTATAAGGTAATAATATTTTACTTCTCTATAATTAGACTTGACAGTGTCACCGCTGTTGTCTAAAAATAGAAGTCCATCTATTTTTTCCAGCTTGACCAATCATCCATAAACAACATCCTGCAACTCATATACATGATCCATATGTCTAAAAATAGACTTTGCGCCATAATTTGCCTGCGTGCCCACTTAGTGAAGGTGACTCTTTTCACTAAGCTCAATCATCTTGTTGCAATCTCAACACTCCCTCTCAACAAGATATGGATTATCAGCAACCCCTATCCTGCCTCGGTGGTATTCGAATTTTCTCCTAGTGAGTGCCTTCATCAGAATATCAGTATCCTGATCCTCCGTTGGAATGTATGAAAGTAACATGATCGTCCGCTGCACACAACCTCTGATATGATAGTACCTGATGTCATCCATTGAGCTCCTTGACCAATCTTCATCCTCCTGTCTGTACTAATCTCCATATCCCAATGTGCCTCTCAAATAACGCAATACATACTTGCCCGCCTTCCAGAAGAGCTTGGTAGGCTTAACCATAGCTTGTGAAAGCTGGTTAACTACATAGCATATATCGGGTCTTGTATTGACCAAATACATCAGCAACGCCACCAACTGTCGATAAAAAGTGGCATCCACTTCTTCTCCCGAAGTCGCATACTCCTTCTTCCAACCTCCAGGAAGAGGAGTATCAACAGTGTTGCAGCCATGCATGTTGAACCTCTCTAGTATCTCCCGAGCATACTTACCTTGAGAAACAAACAGTTCACCATTGCGTTGCCATATTTCCAATCCTAGGAAATAGTGAAGGAGGCCCAAGTCCTTCATCTCAAACTTCTTAGCAAGATCATCCTTGCATGAAAGTATCAACAGCTCATCAACCGTTAGAATCAAATCATCTACATATAGTACAATGATAAGCAACTTACCCTCCACCACAATATGGTATAGGTTAGGATTCGCCTTGCTCTTGGAGAATCCAAGTCTGGTGAAATAGCTGTCTATCTGTGTATACCAAGCACGTGTTGCTTGCTTCAACCCATATAACGCTCTCCTGAGCCTGCACACATGCGACTCGCTGTTGAAGACCTCAAAGCCTTCGGGTTGCTCAATGTACACCTCCTCCTCAATGACTTCGTTGAGGAACGCAGTCTTCACATCCATCTGATGATTGTGCCATTCCATCTGCGCTGAGAGAGCAAGAATCATCCGTATGGAAGAATACCTTGCGACAGGTGCAAAGGTCTCCTCATAATCGATCCCCTCTATCTATGAAAAGCCTCGGGAAACAAATCTTGCCTTGTACTTCTCCACACTCCCGTCGGCTACCTACTTAACTTTGTAGATCCATCTTGAACCCACCACTGATTTCCCTTCCGGTCTAGGAACAATCTCCCATGCACTGTTTCTGACAATAGAATCATACTCTTCCACCATGGCATCTACCCATGTGGGATCCTCCACAGCTTCCTCGAAAGAGGATGGCTCAATCACAACACACTTGCTCATAAGAGCCATGTATCCAGTGTACCGATCAGGTGACTGTCTCTGTATAGATTGGGCTGAAGGTGGTCCTACAACTTTCTCCTCATATTGAGCCAATCGCTCAGCTTTTGTCAAGCGCTTTCGCCCTCTAATGGTTGGCACTGCTTGAGTGGTCTCTTCCACTTCATGAACCTCATCCTGTAGCTAATCCACGTCCTGAAGCTCATCCTTAGGAACTAATAGCTCGTCATATGCATGCAAGTGTAGCTCCCTCTCAAGAAAACACTTCATGGCTTTCTCCTCTAGAAATTTTATATCCCGTAGCACAAGAATTTTACCATTGTCTGACAAATACACACGATAGTTGTGGGGCGTATCAGTGTACCCCACAAATATCTCAACCTCTACGGTCAGCTCCAACTTCTTCCTGGCATCCCTCGTCACATGCATGTAAACGCTAGCACCAAAAATCCTCAAATGAGAAAGATCAGGCTTCTTACCATAATAAGCCTCCTTGGGTGTACTCATGCCAAGTATCTTATGAGGACAACGGTTCTGCACATAAAAAACTGTATTGCATGCTTCCACCCACAAGTGAAGGGGTAGGTCCTGATCATGCAACATTACTTGTGCATCACCCACGATCATTCTGTTCTTCCACTCAGCTACCCCATTCCGATGTGGGTTATGGGGAGCTATGAGCTCTCTTCGAATCCCTTCTACCTTGCATAAATCCTTGAACTCGTCCGAGATGTATTCACCACCATTATCGCTCCTAAGAGCCTTCACCTTCTTCCCCCACTCCTTCTTGACCAATGCTTTGAATTCATAGAACTTTGAATATGTCTCGCTTTTCTTCTGCATGAAGAACATCCAACACTTACGAGAAAAATCATCAACAAAAATCACATAATACCTGTGTTTTGCTGTCGAAGCAACTGAGAAAGGTCCACACACGTCTGTGTGAATTCTCTCAAGGATCGCTGTGACGCGACTATCCTTCTCGTGAAAGGAGGCTTTCACAAACTTCCCCAAAGTACACCCCTTGCACTAATATGACTGTGCAAGTGTGCCTTTAGGAAGCCCTATAGTGATCTGCTACAGTATCTTCAAGGCTCCATGTTGAAGGTGACCCAATCTCCTGTGCCACAACTCACCATCATCCCGGATCACCAATTCTTCTACCTTTCCTGCCATTGATGTGCATCTATCTACATGCAACTAATAAAGGTTCCTTACTCGAACCCCTATCTTCCAGGTCTCACCAATTGTCTTGTTGTGCAGGAAAGCTTTTCCCTTGCTGAAAACAACATCATACCCCTTGTCTTCTAACATCGCCACAGAGATAAGATTCTTCTTCAATCTTGCAACATGCATGAATTCCTTCAATACGAAGGGTTTACCAGACTCCCTCTCAAAGGAAATGGTACCGATACCGGTCGCACTATATCTACCAGCATCGCCCATCTCGATGTGCACTCCAAGATCTTTGTCCTCCAGATCAGAAAACAAATCTCTATCTCCCGTCATGTGAAAAGACGCACCAATGTCCAAGAACCACATTGATCCCATCACACTTGAAACCAAGCATGCAATCAATGAAATATCAAGCTCAAAGTGTGAGGCTAGAGCCTCTCCTGCTACAGATCCATCAGCTTGCTTGTTCTTCTTCTTCTACGGACAATTAGTGACATAGTGCCCGTGCTGGTGACAGCGAAAACACTTCACCTTGGACATGTCCTTCTTCTTGACTTACGCACCAGACTGAGAAGCTTTCTTGCTCTTCCCTTTCTTTGCTTTAGCAGCCAAAGCACAATTTTCTTCATCAGCTCCCTTTGATGAAGATTTGTCCCTGGTACTCTGCCTGATCTCCTCCTGCACAAGATCTAACCACAGTATTTCCGATCTTGGCAATTTCTCTCGACCATCGATAGAGTCCTGATAGGAATGCCAACTCTTCAGAAGACCAGGGAGAGCCAAGCTCACCAAGTCCTCATCACTTAAAGTAACCCCCACACTTCCCATCTCATCTCGACACTGAGTGAACTTCGTGAGATACTTGGGCATACTGTCACCCTTCTCGCATCTGATGTTTCTGAGTTTATCTTTGAGCACCAACTTCCTTTGATCACTCTAGCTTTGGAATAATTTTGTTAATGATTTCCAAATCAAATATGGAGTAGCCTTTCCATGGAGGCTGGACACAATGTGATCCTTCACGCCCTCCAGCAGAATCCTTCGACATTTTGCGGTGTTCTTTTGCCAATCATCAGCTTGAGTAACATCAGTAGGCTTTGGGACATCCGTCTCTATGAACTCCTTCAGCCCATTATCATCCAATACTGCCTCCATCCTGTCCTTCCATGCAATATAGTTCGTAGTCCCCTCGAGGGCATACTCCAATTGCAATCCTGTGAAAGACATCTTAGTTTTGACACCAAGAAAACAGTGTTGCAAATTCGAATTCCACCAGCTCCAACTCAACTGCTTCCGATCTAGAATTCGTGAGAACAAGGTATTTCTTGTACAGAGATTGACTGTATGGGAATTCACCAGAGATCTCACCTTCTAGAGGAAGGATGAATCCAGAGGCTACCTGGCCCGATTACAGACTATGCCTGAAGAAATAGAATGTAAACACTTCCTGAATAGTAGATCTGATGATCAACAACTCTGATACCATGTAGAAATTTTGAATAATAAACACATATTCAATGGATATTATCCTGATCATGTACTATTGTGGAATACATACACAATACATAAGCTCCTGTATGTTTATCATCAATATAGCAGCATCAATAACAATAAAACATCAAGAGCATGCACACATTAACACAGTATGTAAACCGGGGAAGGTTTACAACTGAAAACCCCACATTATCTGTATATTAATGATTGAGAAAATGTAACATTACAATAGTCAATACTTCTCACAAGTATCCAGCACTATCTCCACCCGTTATACACAATACAGCTCAGATCTGATCTCCAAATCTATTCCACTTCTTGCCTACCTCCACTACTCAATACCTGCTCAAGAATGGATGAGAATGGTTGAACCAAACTCATATTTACCTCAAAAGAATCACTCACACTGGGAATCACCTGAGCAGAGGCTATAATCACTTGGCATTGGCCAATTCTCATTGGCATAACTCAATCCCATTGATTGTGCAAGAACTCATGCACAACTATAGTCACAACTGATAGCAATATGATCCTCTAACACTTGTCCCTGTTGAATTGAACATGCACTGACATCCAACTGAGCTAACTAATGTATTCTTTAGTTGCATTATGAGTTAATAATTAGTTTAACAACTCATCATTACTCTATTTGCAGTTAGACTAATTACAACTTGTTTAACCAAGTCAAACTGAACACAACTCCATCAACTCCACAATCAACTCCACCAAACTCAACTGATTGAGTTCTAACTGATGTCATGCATGCAACAACTCAACTGACCCACAAAGAAAACATATTTCTTTCTGAGAGCTGCATGTGCCACATATGTAGCTCAAATTGAAGTGCTCCAAGAGAATAAGATAAATTTTATAGTCTAAATATTATTATAAGCGAATAATATTTGACTACTCTATAATTAGACTTGACAGTGTCACCGCTATTGTCTAAAAATAGAAGTCCATCTATTTTTGCCAACTTGACCAATCATCCATAAACATGATCCTACAACTCATAGACATGATCCATATGTCTAGAAATAGACATAGTCTAAAAATAGACTTTGCGCCATAATTTGCTTGCGGGCCCACTTAGTGAAGGCGACTCTTTTCACTAAGCTCCATCATCTTGTTGCAATCTCAACAAGGAAGACAAATATAGAAGGATTATTTTTCAAGTTGGTAGCCTAACTTTGGTGGAATAGAGACCCAAAAATGGCCTACGGTTTTGTTGCAGTTGAAGGAGGGGATGAGACCCTAGTATGCTAAAGGAAGGAGGGTGTAAGGCCATATTGAATGCAAAAATCAGGGTTGCACATCCTCAGAGAACAACAAATTGGATTAGGGGTTATTATGCCTAATGAATAGGCTACTACAATGGAGATAAGTAGGTCATAGACATGTAAGTGTACAAGGGTGTTCAAGTGTAGTATTTCATTGTAAGGAGGATGATATCTGAAGAGGAGAATTTTGAAGTGTGTGAAAGAGATCCATCCGTGAGCTTATCATGTTAGGTAAAGACAGTTTGAGGTAACATAGAATCAAAGGAGGCAAATCAAAAGAACAATATTGGCAAGATCGTGTGATCTCAATGAGGTTGATTTGATGTGTTCCTTACCAAGTTTATAAGGTTTGTGTGCATAGTAATTGACAGAAATATTTGAGGAGAGACATAGCCTCTTCTACAACTTGAGAAAGAGTTGAATTACTTATTGGTTACTAGACAATGGGTTGTGACACCAGATATGACAATAAATAAGAATTTGGCCTTAATTATAGATTTGCAAGAGTTTTTAGTCCCGAGATTAGGGTGCACATGGAATTGTTGTTGATGCAACAATAATGGCCAAAACACTCATATCTATTATCATAGAGTTATGATCTTCTGAGGCTAGGACATACCTCGGTACAAGAGAAAATGAATTTTGTCTCATGTAGATGATGGCATGGTAATGGCATAGGTGAATGTATTGTTAATACATCGAAGTTATGAAAGGATCCTAGATCTGTGAAATTTGATGAAAAATTGTAGAAGAGAGGGCAATGAATTTGTGACCGTAGCTTAGTCATCTACTAGTGGTTAGAGGGATGATATGAGGAGAAGTTAAGGAGATGTTCAAGGTTAGGAGAGGTAACATATTAGAGTCCCAAATCTATGTAATAGAGGTGTTATTACAAAACAGAGTGTCGTTTTATGGTCCCAATATCACTCAAGGAGTTGACTAAAGATGAGTAGTGTAGGAACAACACTGCAGGAAGGATTCCATATTTGCAATAGATGTATGGCAACCAAAGAACAGGTTAGTGGACTGTTAGATGGTTTGCTATTGTACCCTAAGTGTATGCCTTTTTAAGGGTTACAAGCATGCTAGGAGAGGCAAAGAATTTAAGGTCAAGGTCTGATAAGCCAAGAGAGCCAGACTAACAACACTAAGTTGACTGTTTGAGAAGAAATTTTCAGAGTCATAGTTGGTAGTCTCCATTCCTTGCACTTGTTGTCATTGGAGCATTACAGGAATTTAATAGTGGGAATAATTCCCATAAAGATAAGGAGTCATAACGAGCATTCTAGATTCGTCCATAAACAGAGTTATGAATAACTAAACAAAAGTCCCTAAGTGTTGATACATTGAAGGACTAATGTTTGGCTAGTTGGAATATTGGTGAGTTGTGTTTGGTGACATAAAGGAGCATGATCCATTGATAGAGGTAGTGATGCAGATTGGGAGAAGAAGTACCAAAATTTGTGTTCAGGGCAGAACAATGAGAGTTGTGTTTGTCGACTACATCAACTATACATTCAATGTATGTTGTTCAAGGAAATTTGATTGTCATAACTATTTGATAATAAGGCCTAGTTGTATTTCTTGTATCATTCATTATATGAGGGCCATGGTCCCTATTACAGGATCCTTAGATTATTGTATTATAGTTTGTTAATATAACAAAGAAGGGTTGAAAATTTTAAAAACAAAAATTGACATGTGCAATAGTTGATTCAATGATGTGTGTTTTTCCACTAAGCAAAGTAGGATAGTTGAGGAATTTGAGTTGGTTGTGTCGAATATTTTAATACATTAACCTGGATTATCATATGCCATGTAAATTCAATATCTCTGCAAGAAACATAGTAGCAAGAGTCTACAAAGGTTACCCTAACCTATAGACTTACCTATAAAAATAATTATAATTGTAATAATTGTGTATGTATAAAACTCATACTCAAGAGACTGTAAAATAAAAAAACATTGAGAATTCTATCATAGAATCTTTATACATACAGAGAGAAACTCAGAAGAAATACATTAAATATGAATATAACCCAAGAAAATATGATTCCTAATTCTTCGTGATGAAGTGATAAACCTTTCATGGTAAACACATGTAATAGAGGAAACCAAAAATACATTATAAGCATTCAACAATCCAAATTATCAAGTATACATAAGAACTTGAGTCATATTACCTTATAGCCATAGCCAAAATAAATGAACATTTTGTGTTCCAACAAAAATAATGAGAAACTCTTATTTAGAAATTCCATTAACTTTTATGGGTATAAGAACCTAGCCTTATACCCTGTTTTAAAATAAAATTTCAAGAAAATCCATCACACTAAATAGTAGCCCTCAGGAGATACAAAAATTTCCTTTCAGGTTATTGAACTTGTCTTTGTCTTAGCATGGCAATGTACTAGCATAACTGGCCAAAACATCTCCAAGAGAATAACTATGATAAATCCATGAAGCCAAAGCCATAAATCCCTGGAGGATGCAAGAATAATAACAAGCAATCCTTGAAAAAAAAATCCCTTGAGTTTCGAAGTCAAGTACGAACAGTAACCTACAAGTTGTCATAGTTGGACACCACAAAGTGTGAAGGAAGAAAAAAGGAAAAACCAAGTCAAATTTAGGAAGAAATGAACTAACAATTACCTCAAAAGAGGAGGAAAAATTCCTTGCCTATGTAAAGAACAATGAACATTTTGTGTTTAGAATCCTTGTCGAAGAAGGATGGAAACCTCACCATAATGAATGAAAATTTATACTAAGGGTTTAGCAAATGAGGCCAAAAATCTTGATTATTCCTAAGAAGGTTGGGGGAGCAAATAAAAAATTTCACATAAAACCCTATATTCGCATTTCATGACGAGAAAAGGAAACCCACACTTTCTTGCAAAATTAAGGTATTGAAATCTAAATTAGTCCAACATCAAATGCATATAAGAAAAAAGAATGTAATGTGGGAAAAAAGGGTAGAGAACAAAATTAAGAAGAGATTGAGGTTAACACAATAACCTAATAATAAAATATTTATTTTTTGGCATCAATGGGAAAGTAAATCCATGGAAGGGGCCTTCAACCTAAACAAGAGTCATCATGATAACCTGTTGGACAAAGGACAAACCCTAGAATATAATTTTCCGTTATAGTTGTATAGATTCACTCTTAGAGTTGAGCATGAAAATGTCAAGGATTGTAAGGAAGGGAGGGGTAGTCCATTACCCTAATAATTCAAGGATATATATCCACCATCAAACGATTAGAATTGATCATGACTTTCCAAAGTGTTTCCCACATGACTAGGGGATGAGCTTTCCCTAGGGCTTAAACCACGTGGCATCCATCATCTGAATGAAGAATAGTTGAGCCTCTTTGAAATTAAACCATCACATCCCATGAAAATAGTAACCATAAATTTATACATATAAATTCCTAGGTATAGCAATGCATAACAATTAAATGCATGGAGTTTACCTTGGCTCTAGCTAAGTGTCTGCGTAAAAAAAACTTTAACAATTAACATTTAGCAAGTTTGTGTCTAGAGATGTTACATGCTATATTATATATATATATATATATATATATATATATATATATATATATATATATATATCTAGTAACAATTATCAATATAGTTGAAATGAACATCTTAAATGAGGTCTGAAGCATTGGGGTATCATTTAAATACTCCAAGTGGCATAACCAATCTAGGTATGACTTGAAATGCCTCATAATGTGTGGGATAGACTTGAAATGGTAAATGTAAATGATCCTTCATGTGTTAATAATGCAATAGTCAAAATATGATGAATGAGAATAATGTAAATAAAACAATTGTTACAAGGAAAATATTGAATGTTACTTGGGTGAATTTTGGAGACATGTTACAAAAGGAACACGGGGCATTGGATTCTAGACAATGTAAACACCACTCTTGGAAAACTCAATACATGTAGATAATAGATACCTACTCACATATGAAAACCATCATGGAAAAAGTTCTAATAGAGGGTAGTCACTCCCAACAAGAGATATCACTAGCATAGATGCCCTACAAATGCAACTTACTAAGTTTGAGAAAAAATCTGAGTGATCACCAAAAAAATTGGTGATTTGGACTTCTAGAGGAGTTAAGATAATGAACACAATCTAATGCCCATCCAAGTGGATTCTGGAAGTGCTTAAATGAGTCTTCATGTACTAATTTTTGTTAGTCTTTTATGATTTCCTCACTACTGGTTTAAATACTATTTTCTTTATCGATTTTTATGATTGCTTTAGACTTGGTTACTTATATAAACACTACATGATAATTGAAATAACAGCTTTGACAAAAAATTTATGTTTATACTATTGATTTAGTTTTGAAGTAAGAAACTAATAACTATATACTTGTATAAATTAATACATTTCAATTAAGAGGGAAAAATTATACTGATAACTATAATAAAATAAAAGAAAAAACACCTATTACATAAATTTAATAATAATTTTATTAGAAAATATTAATAGTATACCTATCCAATTTAATAACAAAATAATACCTTAATAATTTCCTTATCAAATTTAATAAGAAGTGTTTGTTGAGTTGTTGATAACAAGATGAAAATTTATTTTGAGAGTCATAATAAGAGATACTTTTCCATCTCAATTGTGCCTATTATTAAAATATTATAAAAGTTTATAATAAGAGATACTTTTCCATCCCAATTGTGCCTGTGTGTGTGTGTGTGTGTTTGTGTGTGTGTGTGTGTGTGTGCATATATGTGTGAATGCATGTTGAAAAAAAAACTCTTTTGGAGATGTTTCACTTTTGTTTTAACATTAACATAACTTAGACTTTACTTATACTAATTTATAAATCAATACATATTTGACACAATAATTTTGTTATTGTTAAAAAGTGGCAATTTGGAACATTACTATATCATAACAGTTCTTTGATTTAATGTTTATAACTATGTTTTAACCCCCCTTCTGACCACCCCATTGTTCTTGTAACCTAGGCTCGTGAACATTACAGGCACTTCGAAGTGCTATCCACCTGGATTGCTCTCTACCTAAGGATTAATTGTGAATCAATGACATCTGACCTACTCAGGATTTCCCTCTGATCTACGACTATGATATTTGGGGTTTTCATCTACGGGTGAGGAGTCTTGCAGGGAAATATAGAGTAACTACCCTCCCCCTCTACATGACCTAAACCCTCATTCCACAGTTTCTTATTTGCTCCACCCTATGGCAACACTTTGGTCATTTCGTGGTTTAGAATCCTTGTTTGTTGGGTATATTTTCTTGCGATTGCATTTCAATGCCTACAACATACTGGACAGAGCCCAACTATGTACCTTCCCTTCTAAAATGCCACGGTACAATTCTGTTTTAAGGGTTATTAATTTGTGTAGCAGTCCTGAGCTTTCGAAAACATTTTCTACCATTTTTCTAACTTATATTATGGTTGTATGTAGGATACTTCCTTATTGGAACCCTCTATCAACAGGGGACACTTGAACTCTGGGTGTATGCTTTCTTCGTTCAACATACAACCCATGGCATTGCTTGCAACTACCCTCTCTCTGCTTCAAGGTAACAAGGTCGATTTTTGCATTCTTTTCTGTAATAATTACTCTTATCCAATACATTATACTATATGTTTGCCTCTTTTCGCTGCAAAGGAACCTGTGCATGGCTTAACCTCTTGTAGGATAAATTTCACAACACTTCCCTTGGACGCACTCACACAAGTTTCCAGGTTTTAGTTCTGACATTAAATCGACCTTCAGAAGCTCTTCTACAAGTCAGGGGTTTCATTTCTAGGTTGAATCTCTCGAGATTTGCATTATTGATGATTATTATGACTTAACCTATCTTGCTATAGTGAGGGTTCGGATTATGGCATAGAATGAGGTTGTAATCTTTTGCTGCCTTGAGTTTCCATTGTTCTAGACCTCGGGGCTTAATTAAATCTTGTTTGCAGGTCCAATGACCATTACAAGTTGTAATAATTGTATGATATTGTTATGGGGCTTTTTCAACCACTTAGCTCTCAACCATGTAATTAATATTTATACTTTGTGCATTTTTTTGAAAATTGGGCTGTAATCATACAAACTCTGTTATGCAATGTCAAAGACTGCATCTCTATTTGAAAACTACAATTAATTATTATTTTAAATTTTATAATCATAGTGGTGACCTGTTGAGTGAAGATTGTCAATGGTTAATATCTTATTCAAGTCTGAAAACTTTGATTATATGCTTTTCACTAGATTTGAATATTTCGGTTATTCCACTCCCGAGGGTTTTAGTTATAAATTTATACAATTTGATTGTGAGCATATTTGCATGCTACTAATTGTGATTTCAATATTTCTTCTAGTTCTTAGATTTCTCTGTTAGATTATTATTTAAGGAACTACCCGTAAGATTTATGGGTTATCTATGGCTCCATTTTAGCTTACAAGAAGAACTCGAGACTATTCCCAAGGTGTTATTCATTAGCTAGCCTAAGGAACTAACTCGATTTCCCTCTCTCATAATACAATTTCATCCTAGTTAATAGAGAAAGGTTCATATGCCAATTGCAGGACACTCTATGAATTTTCTTTGCATGGAAAACTATATTTACAGAATTCTTTACATAAATATAAGCTCTAGTTTTTGATTCTGATTTATTGTCTCTTATTGTTATTTAAGTTAAAACAATATTTTTTGGTAACCACAAAGTGTTATAGACATATTTGGGCACTGCAACCACAATTTTATATGTCCATAAACCAAGGTTTTCTATGTCCCTAAAAGTGTTGTTTCATACAATAAAGGAACAAGGTCAGCTGATTACATCATCTCACAGGAGTTCTCCATGAAAAACTGTTCAGAACTGGTCAAAATTGGACCATCTCACCTGGTCCATGGTCAAATTGTGATGCATCCCACTTAATGCACACAGGGGGGAAATGCATATTGAAAAGCCCTTCTATGGGGTGCGATGGGTGAGAGTAGACAAATGGCAGAGACAGTTTGCAAGGTGGATGATCATGGAATCTTCCAGAAACTTCTCTTGTGACACTTGCCTCTCTGAATTCACCCAGGGATGAGTAAGAGATCATGAAATCTTCAAGTGGAACTGAGAACTATCAGAGAAATTACACTAATAAAAAAAAAGAAGCTAACTCACCCACATACAAACATCTATATATGGATCCCTCATCCTAGAGATCCAGAGGTTGGAATTTTGCATCTTGTAAGGAAGTGCTATTGGTTTCTTTGTGGAACATCATAGTGTTGGCTGATCTAGATTTTCATGAGGTGAAGAAGGGCTTTCATGCTGGGAGGATGGCGCTGTGTTAGATCAATGGGTTGTAATCCTCTCTTCTACTACTTCTATCAATAAAGCTATTTGAGTTTTCCTCCATATTCTTGTATGTCTGAGTTGATATATGCATTTTTATAGTCAATATATATCTCATCCTATATTGTTTATGATTGTAGATCTCTATGATTCTTTGACTCTACAGGTGTTTTTTGAAGCGGGACAAGTGAGGAAGGAGCAACAAAGATCTGTCAAAGGGGAGAGGAAACAAGCAAGGAGCCAAGTGGAATACTGAGGTTGGTACTCTCTCCTTCTCTATCATCTACTTCTCATAAATGTTGTGTGCGGAGCATGATTGTTTAGAGGTCTTTGTTTCGACTGGATGTATACCCCAGGAAGTTTTGTACACCCCTCCACGCGGGGGGGGCGCGGGGGGGGGGGGGGGGGGGGGGGGGGGACTTGTCAATCTGAGCCGTTCATTAGGCGGATGATTTGACGGTAGAACTTATGTTTAGTTTAGGGTTTTTTGCCCTAGAAGGCAACCCCTCTCTTTGTATGAGGGCATTGTATTTGAGGCGGTGATAGATGTATATTCTGCGTGAGCGAGAAATAGAAAGGTGAGACTGTGAGCGAGAAACGGAGAGGTGAGACTGTGAGCGAGAAACAGAGAGGTGAGACTGTGAGAGAAAACAGAGGATATTACAGTGGATTTTCTATAGGTTGTGTCTCTTCATTTTGCTGGATAATAGAAAGGAAGGATTGGCTGTTCGAGGTGGACGTAGCCCAAACTGGGTGAACCACGTATATCTGTGTCTCTCTTGTTTTGTGCATTTTCTGTGTTTATATTTCTGCAATA
>APFE031432390.1:91311-109602 GCA_000404065.3 Pinus taeda | reverse complement strand
ACAGATGTAAATTTGCCTTGTAAAAGTATAGTAATTTCTAGTCAATCTGAGCCGTTCATTAGGCGGATGATCTGACGGTAGAACTTATGTTTATTTTAGGGCTTTTTGCCCTAGAAGGCAACCCCTCTTTTTGTATGAGGGCATTGTATTTGAGGTGGTGATAGATGTGTATTCTGTGTGAGCGAGAAACAGAGAGGTGAGACTGTGAGCGAGAAACAGAGAGGTGAGACTGTGAGAGAAAACAGAGGATATTACAGCAGATTCGCTGTAGGTTGTGTCTCTTCATTTTGCTGGATAATAGAAAGGAAGGACTGGCTATTCGAGGTGGATGTAGCCCAAACTGGGTGAACCAGGTATATATGTGCCTCTCTTGTTTTGTGCGTTTTCTGTGTTTATATTTCTGCAATATTTTATGTGTTCCATTGCTCTGTAATATTTAATTTCCCAACAATAAAGGAAAATGAAAGTAACTTTAGTTTTTTTGTTTTTGAGATAGCTACCCATCTTAGTGGGACTAGCAACTCTGAATGGACACTAGTTTTCCCGATAACAAAATGGCGACTCCACCGGTGAACGGAATATCCTCTGAATCCACTGTATTTTCAATATTTGATAGAAAATCAAAAACTAAAGGATGATTAAGGTCTTTGGAATATTCTTCAAGGTAATCTGGAAGATGGGAATGATGGTGGTAATCTTCCCATGGTGCCTCTCCTATCTGGCCACTTCCGCCAGATTACTCGGAGGCGGTAGGGAAAAAGTACCCATTAAGGTAGGGTGTTTTAGGAGGCCTACTCACTTAGGATGTTTGCAAGTCAGATGTTTAATTCATAAACTAACTCGGAGATTGACTGAAGTTGTGTTTATCTACATTGCAATTGCATAGCAAACGTAGTTCAAAGGCTAGCTGGCATAACTTCAGGCTCCGTCTGTAGCTTATAAAGTAGACAAACTAGGAATAGACAAACAAGCTATTTGTTCCTTGGTGGTGGCTCAAGTAACCTCATTAGATCAACCCCTATGTTTTGTATTTACTAACTATCATTAGCTCAGCCTAAATCCCTGAACTAAGTTGCAAACTGTGACCAAAAACCAAGTTAAAGTCTCATCCCTGGAGCATTGCATTGTCTCCTTTTGACAGTATAGATGCATCACATCTCCCGTGTGCTGTAGGTGAGATGCATCCTTGTTTCTCTATGTTACAGGTGCGATGATCAGATAAGGCTGTTTCTGCCTCCAGATATTGGTCTTTCTTCATTCTCTTTAGCTTTATTCAGGAGTTTTGCTATCTGTGATCAGTATAACACTGTTGAAACTCCCTTCCTTTGCATTATTCAACCTCCATTGTACAAAGAATTGTGAATTTTTTTATGTATTGTTTACCATTTACAATTCTCCTTTACAAACAATAGCTTAATCAAACTGTCATCTTTTGATTTGGAAGTGTCGCAATTTTCGTTTTCAGTCAAAGAAAAGAATCCTCCCCTTTTTGATAGTCGATTACACTGTTACTCTTGTATTTGATTTGAATTAATAGTATTTCGAGTGTCAAAAGCGGTTTTCAATTCAAAATCGCAAAGTGTCGTCCTTATCTTCCTTTTGTCTTTTGAAAAGAAAATTGTTTGTACTGTCACTTTGAAAAGATAATTCAGATTTTTACTTAGCATTATTTTTGTCATTCACACATTAAGAAAGCAAAAAACAAATACATGCATGTGCATTTTCATTTAGACTGCTTGTGGAAATTGATTTAGGACAGTGCATATTAGTGTGTGCTTTCTGCTCTATGTTGAAAGAATTTCGCTTCTCTTAGTAGCTAGGATTTTCACTGTAAAAAGAGAAAGTAAACATCTGTTTATTATCTTAGATTGCATATTTAGGAGTTTTATATCTACATCACGTAGTGAACCTTAAAGGAAAAATTCTTAAGAAACATCAAATGTAAAATAAATTTCAATGAACATAAAAGCGCATTGGAACCTAACGCACAACATTTAGAAGTATAGGCTAGAGATGTATTCCGATGTTGTAAAGCCTAGTAACTATTGCTTTCATCGTAGGTTGGGTGATTACTCCTCTTTAAGATGACAAGTGCCAGTACAAACTTGTGCTCCCACATACCGTCGAGTATATATTGGGAGACCATGATAGGATATATCCTTTATCCTTAGGAAGCCGTGTATGCCGCCCTATCGATCGCAATGCACTGAACATGACATTCGAGAAGATTGACTGCATACCATAAAAGATATTCTGTAGTTTTCTGATTGGTTTGGTAATCCCTCTATCTAGATTTCTAGAGTAGTCACTTTCATTCCTTTTTAAACTCCTTAAAAGAAAAGGTCCATCTGAGCACTTGTCACTTCAGGCTCATTAAAAATCAACTCTTAAAAATTGAAAAAACAAGTTGTGTCAAAGCATCATAAAATTCATTTAATTCAGAATAAAATTTTCCCCTTTTTATTTTGAGTTGATCAAGTAATCCAGAATCGTGAAAGAAGGTCAATCAAAACCCCGTCGTTCGCGGAGACTAATGAGTCAACCGTATTTGACTCTGGAATCGAAACCATTCTGGGCCAAGCAAACTCATTTAACTAGGTCAAAGTCTCCTGGTTTGTTTGAAGCTTGTGTTTCAACATCCTAAGAGACTCTGCTTACTCCAACTATTTCTGGTATCCCTGCCTCTACAGAAGAAGTTCCGCAGTTACAAGAGGACATTAGAATTGATCATAGTGTAACGGTAAACACTTCTATTCTTGAACCAACTCCATTTGGGGTTGATTCGGAAGGTGTTGGCCCTCCAGCACCTATCGCTGCAGAGTCTACGCCACCTGAAATATTTTACGCACCTGACGCTCTACCTCTTCCGCCTAGACTAATTGCTATATAACAAATTACAGAGGATCTTCCATCCAGTACTCCATTGCATTTCGGAACTAGGATCCACCTATATCCTTCTACTTCAGAAGATAGTATGCCTTCGTCGCAAGTTCTTATAGAATCGTTAGGAAGTCTTTTGGATAGACTCGATATGTTTGGACAACCATTGACATCTAGGACTATGTAGTGCGATACAGCGGTAACAGAACCTTCTACCACCACTCTGATAATGTTCGTTGGTATACCATCTGTCCCAACTAGCTCTCAACCACTAGAGGAAGTCCACCCAGGGACTTTTTCGACAGTATGGTTTGTTCCCATTTGTTCATATGGAATAATATCTGGAATTTCTTATGTTGAGTCTCAACAAATTGATCCTTAGCAACAATATCAATTTGGGCAGTCTAGTCTCCAAAGGCCAATCTTTCCTTTGAGCACTGGATTGCCACAGTATGGGGGGTAGTATGCTCTTTCATTGTTCCCTCCAGGAGAAGAACCATATGAGAGTTCACAACAAAATTCGAGTCAAGCTAGAATTACATCCAGTGGTTGGGTTCCAATGCTACCTCAACAGCCAAGAGTTGCATATTCAATGCAACCAAGTCTACCTATGTCGAATATCCCCACTACACTGGCTATTGTAACAGTGTCGCAAGTACAAGCATTGCCTATTGTATGACAACCTCAAGTTTCTCAGGTCGTAATACAACACTCTCTTTTCTCCAGAACACAACCACAATCGCCGATTAGTGGCTCCTTAACTCGAGTGAATTAGGCTCAAACAGGTACTATTACCTTTCATCTTGCTCAGACAACCAATATTGGACAACAACAAATGGCTTCACAACTACAGTTGGTACAATATCAACAACCGCAATTCCAACAAGCTTACCGTGGACTTGAGCAACAAAGCTTTGCAAGTAATGGGCAGCCGTATATTCAAAACGGTCACTATCAATCATATCATAATTTTTATTCCGATAAACCTTATCAAAGTTATCAACATCAAATACATTATGCTAGTATGCAGAGACACACTGCTCAAGCGATCCCGTCTTATCTTGGGTATGCTTCACCAAACCTGAATCAACAGTTGCCCTTTGTAGCAACTTTACAATTACTAGATCTGAATTGGCTAACAAATGATCCAATTGCTTATGCCCCTTGGTGGGTGGAAATTCCTCATAAACTTCCATCAAATATTCCTAAATTCAATGCAAATCTGGGTGAAGATCCATCGAATCATGTGATGACCATTCATCTGTTGTGTTCATCCAACACTCTCAATGATGATTCGATTAGGCTTCGCCTTTTTAAGCAAAAATTAATTGGTCTGGCAACAAAATGGTACATCAAATTAACTAGAGCTTCATTCGATAACTTCAATGCCCTTGCCACAACCTTTTTAACCCATTTTCAGTTACTGATAAGGTACGAAATAGGAACAGAGCTTCTTAGCAATTTTAAGTAGACGATAGCCACTCACATATCTAATCATATTCATGAGTGGTGGCATCATCATCGAATGGTAAAAAAATATGTTCCTGATTAGCTCCCAGCTGAATGGTTTATTAAGTCATTATTAACTTCTATTATAGAAGATGTGGCTAAAGGGTGGGTTGTCACTGAAGAGCAAGTCATCGCTCATGTGCAATATCTAGACTTGATCTATACTCAGTCTGGCACACTCTATGATAAAATATCTGATGCTCCTAGACCAGAGTTTTCCATTCCTCCTCCTCCTAAATAAAACAAAGACTCTCATGCCGGCGATGGCCTGATAGGCACTACAAGCACCAAAACCGCAAACGCTACATCTAAAAAATCCCACATAGTTTCTGGTCAAAATGCAAACGAAGAACTTCTTGCCTCGGAGGTTAATGTCATGTTGACCAACAAGGGCAAAGAATTGGAGCAACCAGGGGGAAAGAGGAAAGAGAAAAGCAAAACCAAGAAATAGGACGATTCATCTCCTAAAAAATATTTTGCAAACCCTTTTGGACAAAGGAAACCCAGTCATCCATGCTTTATATACGATGAGGATCATTGGGCGAAAGATTGTCCACATAAAGCTAAGATTAAGAAGTTATTCAGAAACTCAAAAACCTCAGCGATATTGATTGATCTGTTTCCAAACCCAGAAACCAATCTGGTTGTTAGCAACAATGCTTCCCCATCCCAAGTGCTTATGTTTTCCATTTCGAAACAACAAAATGATGCTTTGATATTGACAAGGAATAAAGATGACGGGAATCCACAGATGTCGAACAACAAGGCTATTGATCAACCTAGTAGTTCGACAACAACTTTGACCAAAGTTGTGCCACCCACCATTCCTGAACTAATGATAAAGCTGCAAAAGGGAGTAGTACACAAATCAACATTTAATCCTCGTGCCAGAGTAGCACAGAATTATAATATAGTAGAGGACTTGGCCCAATTTCCGTCCGCTATGTCGACACTTGAAGTATTGCAAAATTGCCCCTCCCAAAAGCAGGCTCTATTATCACCAATAGGTGGGATTGACCTAACAGGTTCAAATCTTGTGGCATTTAATCATAAAGGATATGAACCTTAGTTACTAGCTCAACTTGCTTTCGTCATTCAAGTGAAAGCCCTCAACAAAACTGTTCATCGAACAATTATTGATGAGGGGGCATCTACATGTATTATGTCAATGAGTTGTTGGAAAACTTTAAGCTCACCACCCTTGTCATGATCGTCAACGACATTAAAATCATTCGATGGACAGACATACACCCCTTACGAGATTTTAAGTAACTTGCAAGTTGAATTGCAGGGAAAAAGGGTAGAAATTGATGTTGAAGTTATCGATGGAAACCTCGATTACAACATCCTACTAAGAAGGCCTTGGATTTATGCTATGGCCGTTGTTGTGTCAACATACTTTAGAAGTTTGCATTTCCTTTTCAAGGGGGAATTACAATTGTTGATCAACAAACCTTCCTCCCCAATAGTTCACAAGTTACGAGAAGCATTCCAATGATCCATGGAAACTCTCGATCACTTCAAAATATCATAGTAGGCCTCTTAAAAGACCCCACTTTAATGGGTACTTTTTCCCTACTGCCTCTGAGTAATCTGGTGGAAGTGGCCACGGTGGAAACCTGCAATATGATATCTTCTATATCTAAAATATTCAGAATATTCCTGAACATTTTGTCAGCATGGATCATCACCACGTATTTCCCCCAAGCCCAATAGAAATATCGTAGCAATCAATTTTCTTGGCCTGGGGGGCAAACCCAAATCAATGCTTATCGAGTGTTTGGATAGATAGGTCTAAAGAATATGGCACCTCTTCATACCCTTGGTTGCATGTACATTCTACGGACGAAGGAATCATTCGTCAATGATAATAGGAGAGGCACCATGGGAAGATTACCACCAATGTTCCCATCTTCCAGATTACCACGAAGAATATTCCAGCGACCTTAATCATCCTTTAGTTTTTGATTTTCTATCAAATACTGTAAATACGGTGGATTCAGAGGATAGTTTGTTGACGGGTGTTAATCTCATTAAAAAATGAAACCAAGGATCTGAGTAGAATTCCTTGTCTTATGTCAAGCTCATTAAAAAGTTAAACAAGTTTGAGCAAAGTTCCAAGTCAAGTCTTTCCAAGATCTCAAAAGTGAACCTTCATTCCATCCACCTCGTTGAAAGCAATGAAGCTTGGGGGCATGCACCTCGATTTGCGTCACTATGTTGGGGGCATGCAAACTTATAACAAGCATAGTTTTCATTTCAAGCTTGTGTAAACATGAAACCGAATCTGAGCATATGTTGTTGCATGGTTCAAGCTCATTAAAAAATGAACCAAGCCACGAGTAGTTTTACGCGAAGTTCAAGCTCGTTAAAAAATAAACCTAGCAATGAGCATATGTTTCACCAGAGTTTAAGCTCATTAAAAAGTGAACCCACCTCCGGTAAATAACCATTGCGATCGCATTATTATCAGCTTTTGAGCCTTGGTCATGTTCTTACCATCACCTCCACTCTTTTTTAGCCGATAATACACCTCCATTAGATTGATTCCCCCTTTTGAGGAACAGCTGTGACAAGTGATCCTATTAGCCACCTTCTTTACACTGCTGTGATTGAAAAGTTCCAAATCTTACCTGGAACTAGCTGCTATCCAAAATCATCACTCATTCCTCAAAAAATGAGTCTTCTCTAAACTCTTTTCATTTGACCCGTAAAATATGAAAAGATTGTTGAGCAATTGGCCTTTCCAGCTCTTTAAGGTGATTGGAAGTGCCATCCCTCCTCTAGATTTTAATATTTTTGGACCTGAGGGATCATTGCACAAAAATATTGAGCACTTGTCTTCTTCATCTCATTAAAACTATCAAAAAGTCATCCCTTTCATATAATTTTATACTTTTTCAAACTTAAGGGATTATGCTACAAAAACCGTCTCTTTTTAGACTCTCTAAAATTGAAAAGGACTGACTTATCTTTGTCATTAAACTAATGAAAACAATAGCGACAAACTTGTCCATGCAGACAAGAACGTGTTTCACTGTCGTTAGGCTCGTTAAAACATAACGACGTGTTTGCCCGAAGGGAAAATTATATAACAAGCATATGTTATCCTCCACAGGCTTGAAAAAAATAAAGAGGTACTAGTTAGCAATGACTAGGGAAAAATTGGGAAGAAAACTTGAAGAAACTTTATTGGTAGCAAGTTGCTCTTGAACATGACACTTTCACTCCATCACCATGATTGAGTCGGGTTGGGTTCTTCCGTTCACCGGTCATATCAACATTGGTCCACCGTACCATCCATTTTGGGGTTAACGCTACCAATCCATTTCAGTGTCGTCGATATGTTCAAGTGAAGTTGCTCAAAGAATTCACCAACCCAGCTTGTGTCTCATTCACTGTAATACCTTCACCCTTCATTCTTTCATGACCGCCACCCTGAACATTGTATCATCAGATCATTTCCACCTTCACAAAATCATTTTCTCCATTTCATCTCGTAGATGTGGGATTCATTAAGGCCCTTCTATGATGGGTCACTTCTTGTCAACATCAGCTCATTTTCCAAGAAGTTGACTTAGGAACAACTCTTTCAGTACTTTGAAGCTTGCATGCCTCAATGGAAAGTTTCTCACTTCCGGCGACAGGTTTACATCAATGGCCTTCGACCGAAAGATTTTGTGTGGTGTTAGACGTCAAGTCCCATTTTCACACCACGTGAATTGTACTACAGTACCTTGAGGGTCATTATCATTATCGGTGATTCCTCTCGTGCCTATTAATAGCTTACATCATTGGCTAGTAATCAGGTGATGTCTATCCATGTTCGACTCCAGAACATTGTTTCACATGGATTGACTTGTACTTTGGGTGAACATTGAATGAGTTTGAAGACCCCAGATCTAGTTTCATCAATCCGGGCTGCGATATATTCGTGAAAATAATGACATCAAATGTACATCATAGCTGCACAAAGAATCATCCAAGCCAAAGGATGATGGCTCTACTAGGATCATCAGTCTGCCATACAGACAATTGTCCATCTTATTACATGAAAATGAATTTATAAATCTGATCATGGGAATTCCCGCCTCAGCTAGATCATGAAAATATGATGAAGATAATGTATTGTATTGTATCTTATTATAGGTCACCTTCCAGTTTGAGAAACCTCGGATCCTCATGATAAAGCATTTCAGCTGACATCAATAGATTTACGACCTCATGCTTTAGGGGGAACTGTTATAGACATATTTGGGCACTACAATCCCAATCTTATATGTCAATAAACTAAGGGCTTCTAAGTCCCTAAAAGTGTTGTTTCATACCCTAAATGAATAAGGTCAACTGATTACATCATCTCCCAAAAGTTCTCCATGAAAAACTGCTCAGAACTGGTCAAAACTCGACCATCTCACCTGCTCCATGGTTAAAGTGTGATGCATCCCACCTAATGCATAGTGGGTGTGATGCATACTGAAAGGCCCTTCTATGGGGTGCGATGGGTGAGAGTAGACAAATGGCAGAGACAGTTTGCAAGGTGGATGATCATGGAATCTTCCAGACACTTCTCCTGTGACACTTACCTCTCTAAATTCACTCGGGGATGACTAAGAGATCATGAATATCCAATTGGAACTGAGAACTATCAGAGAAATGACACTAATCAAAAACCCAGAAGTTGACTCACCCACCTACAAACATATATATATGCATCCCTCATCCTAGAGATCCAGAGGCTGGAATTTTGCATCTTGTAAGGAAGTGTTGTTGGTTTCTTTGTGGAACATCATAGTGTTGGGTGATATAGCTTTTCATGAGGTGAAGAAGGGCTTTCATGCTAGGAGGATGGTGCTGGGTCAGATCAATGGGTTGTAATCCTCTCTTCTACTACTTCTATCAATAAAGCTATCTGAGTTTTCCTCCATATTCTTGTATGTATGAGTTTATATATGCATTTGTATGGTCAATATATATCTGATCCTATATTGTTTATGATTGTAGATCTCTATGCTTTTATGGTATTATGTTTCTTTGACTCTACAGGTGTTCTTTGAAGTGGGATAAGCGAGGAAGGAGAAACAAATATCTGTCAAAGGGGAGAGGAAACAGGCAAGGAGCCAAGTGGAAGACTGAGGTTGGTACTCTCTGCTTCTCTCTCATCTACTTCTCATAAAGTAAAATGTAAGTAACTTTACTTTGTTTGTTTCTAAGATAGCTACCTGTCTTAGTCGGACTAGCACCTCTCAATGGACACTAGTTTTCCCAATAACACAAGGCACTATAAATATTGCCTTTCTGTGCATGCAAATGTTATAAATTTGACTTATATTCACTTAATTTTTTCATAGAACAAGGTCATGTAGGAATATCTTCCCTTACTATACAAAATAAGAACCATTTAATTACCAGAATTGCACAGTCTTAAATTGAGAAAAGAAACTAGTCCTTTACATAAGAAAAATAATTTATCCAACATAGGTGTATATAATTGTTTGTATTTGACTGAGTTTCCAACCACAAAACCATGGGGAAATCAATGTTCCTCCCAACCTATGAGAACCATAAATACTTTTGGTACTCACCCCAAGATTATTTCATACACAAGAGTAGTTTAATTTCATTCCTGTTTCTTCCTGGACCACCTTGTCCCAACAAAGTCCAATATTAGGGTTCTTTTCCTTTAGCTAATCCCACTGGAGAACTAGCTCAAGGATTTCAAAATTCAGTCACCCAACCAGCAATCTTCCAAGATTTTCATTTTCCTTTTCCTCCTCTCTCTTGCCTCAAGTACTGCTACTCTCTTGGCCTCTCTTCGTTTTCCAAAGTCTTTCTTTTCTAGGAGGTAAGCTGGGAAGGTAACCGCGCCCAACTATTTCTTTATTCTAACTATCTCTAGGTATGAAATCCTTTCACTTCATTCTATCCCCATGACTTGTGGATGATTTCTCTTCATAAAACATTATATCTAATTTCATATCAATAATAAATTATTAAATCAGATCAAGTCTTTATGTGACTTTAGCTGCAGTAAAGTGATGTAAAATAGAGTAATTTTAAAAATTTTCCCATGACCAGCGGGGTGTTCCATCCCCCCTCCTCATGAGAAACACTATCCCTGGAGTTTTATTGCCTCCAAAGTAGGCTCAAGTATGCTTCTTGCATGAAGTTTTCAACCTCCCAAGTAGCCTCTTCTAGACTAAAGTGCTTCCATTTCACTTTCTCCTGGGGGATAACTCACTTCCGCAATGTTTCTTCTCTTTGATCGAGAATACACAAGGGCTCGACCAGGAATTCCCCATCTAGTTCAACCTACCATCAAGTATTCTTAGTGTTATTTCTCAGAAATATTCTTAAAACATGGTTTTTTTATAAAGATAAATATATTTCCACTACCTGTGCATATTTCCAATGAGTGATGTGTTTAGGGTCATGAATATATTTCTTTAAAAAATAAACTTGAAACACATTGTGCACACGTATATGATTCGGTAAGGCTAACTGGTAAGCCATTGGGCCAACTCTAGCAATGATCTGGAATGGGCCACAAAATTGAAGGGAAAACTTGGAGGATCCACTCCAACTTAAATTACTTAGCTTGGGTTTAATCCTCATGTACACATGTTCCCTGATTTGATACTCTCGGTAAGCTCTTCGATTATCAACATAAATTTTTTGTTGGTCTTGAGCTTCCTTCAAGTTGTGTCGAACCCTTTTTACTGTAGATTCCATTTCTTTGAGCATTTGAGGTCCTAACATTAATTTATCCTCTAGGCTATTCAATTTTCTTAGTATTCTACAACCCCTTCCATATAATACCTCGAATGGGCTCATTCTTAATGATGCATGACAACTATTGTTATATGAAAATTCCAGCAGGTGTAAGTACTCTTCCTATTTTGTGGGTTGCTCCATTATGTACATTCTAGGCATATCCTCCAACAAGTGGTTCACCTTATCTATCTTGCCATCCGTTTGTGGATGATAGGTGGTGCTAAATTGTATTTGGGTGCCCAGAACAGTAAATAAGGCCTTCCAGAAAGTGGAAGTAAAGTTTACATCCCTGTCTAAGATTACCATTTTGGTTATTTCGTGCAACCTGAAAATTTCCTTCATAAAGATATCGACAATTTGTACAACCATATAATTCAATTGTACAGGTATAAATGAGAATCTTTGCTCAATTTATCTACCACCACCATTATAGAATCATTCTTCCCTTTTGACCTTAGAAGCCGAGTAATAAAATATAATGTGATGATCTCCCACTTCCATTCAGGAATGGGAAGGGGATAAAGTGGTCCTGCAGGGTGCTAATGTTCGATATTTTCCTGCTAATACTCTAAACACTATGCCAAATATTGGGTTGTCTACACCTTCATGCCAAGTGAAAAATAATATTTTCTAAACGATGGGATTAATTTTTTATATCCTCAATGTGAAGTATATGTATTCCTATGGTATTGATCGAGAATGAATCGTTTAATAGATTATTGATTTGGTACATAAATGCAATTTCTATATATTATCATACCTTCATTGTCAACATTATCGCCTAACCTTCCTTCCAAGCAATCTTCTTGCTTCGCCTGCTACCATAAAAATTGCTATCCATGATCTTTTAGAGAAGCTTCTTTAATTTGATTTCTAAAGTCAAATATTATTTTACTAACATAAATCTCATAACTATAGTTTAATTTTTGACTGAAAGAATCATCCACTCAATTTTCTGTGCCCTTAAGATGCTTGATTTCAAAGTTATATTTTTCTAAAAATGCAGTCCATCTTGCTTGATGAGCGTTCAAATTTGGTGGATGAAAAAAAATAGTTAGCTTCTTGTGATATGGCATTGTAGCATTGTTCATGCTCCTTTAGTTTTCATGATTCATATTCCACCACCCATCCTTTTTGCATCAACATGTCCCTAATTCTAGTTTGGCATGCATCTGTAAAAACCATGAGTTCTTTACTCGGATTTGCTATCCTTAAAATGGCTGGAGTAGTCAACAAGTGCCTCAACTGATCAAAACTTTGCTGACATAATGCAGACCAATTGAACACCTTCCCATTTTTCTACAAGGAAGTTAAGGAATGAGCCACTTTAGAAAATCCTTCAATAAAATGATGGTAGTGCCTAGCCAACCCCAAAAAAGAATGAATATCTGCTACATTTTTAGGGATAGGTCATTCCATGATTGATTTGATTTTCTCTGGATCTATTGCTACACCCTCTTGCATGATAATATGCTTCAGGTATGATATTTGTTCCATGTAGAATTCACACTTATTGTATTTTTTATAGAGTTGGTATTTCCATAAGGTCTACAACATAATTTGTACATGCTTGTAATGCTCCTCCAGACTTTTAGTATAGATCATAATGTCACTGATGAAGATTAATACAAATTTGTCAAGGTAGGGGTGGAAGATCTTGTTCATAAGACATGAACATAGTTGGGCAATAATTTATCCAAAAGTTAGGGCTACAAACTTGTAATGTCCATGGTACCCTGATCATAAGTCAATTTTTGAGAATATATTGGCACCCTTGACTTGGTGAAACAGATCGTCAATTTTGGGCAGTGGATATTTATTTTTGATAGTCAAATTATTTAGCTCCTGATAGTCAATACAAAGTCTTAGGGTGTCATCCTTCTTTTTAGCAAACAACATTGGAGCTCCCCATGGGGATACACTGGGGCATATGTGATGTTTATCCAACAATTCATGTAACTGAATCTTTAACTCAGTGAGCTCTAGTATACTCATCCTGTAGGGATTTATCGATATCGGGATAGCTCCCATAATTAATTTGATAGTGAAATCTATATCACTTTTGGGTGGAAACCTCGGCATCCTTGAGGGGATACATATGTAAATTCTTGAATTACAGGTAGATTCCCTAAGTCTAACATATTCTCCTTAGATGTAGCATAGCCTTTTCGTATGCATTTTCCTAACAAGGAAGCAGTAATTGGTCTCAACAGTATGGGTTGTTTAACTCCTTGAATCTCAAATTTGGCACCTATTGAATTCAAGTAACTATTGATTTTTTCCTTGCAATTAACCCAGAACCAATGGACTTCTAACCAATCTATTCCAATTATAACATCATAATACCCCAATTAAATATGTTCTTATTGGTTGATCATGTAACTCAATTAAGCAATTTTCTACTTTAGCCATCACACACCTTTTTGCTCCTATGTCTAGTTGTACTAGCCATGGAATTTCAAATTTCTGAGTTTTTAACTCATAGAACTCTACTATCCTAGGGCTCACATAACTTAAACTAGTGCTAGGATCTATTAAAACAAAAACAATGTGCTTGAACAACTCACCTTCAATTTCAATAATGCTTTGTTGACATTCCACTTGGCAATCTTCCATTGCCGCATTAAATTTCAGTATGGACTTTTCCACCTCCCCTTCTGTAGAGGCTTCTTGTATGATGTTAACTGGCTCAGGTCCTCCACAATAGGGACAAATTTTAACATAATGTGGTCCCCCGCAACCCGCACATTGCAGCGAGCATTTCTGTCCTTGATTATCCTTAGAGTTGGTAGATGGTTCTACTAGTCTGGTCTCATTCAGAAGTTGAAATTTATGTTGATTTTTCTCCACATTCTTTCCTTATTGTCCCTTAAAAGTATTTATGGGATTAGATGTTCTATTATTTCTACTATTTTGTGTTGTTCTTTGTCCCTTCTTACCGGTCCAACCCTTACCATTATCCTTTTTTTTCATCTGCTGATAGCATATTCACGCTTTTCTTACAACTTCATCCATAGTTTTAGGATATTCAAACTCAAGTCATTCCTTCATATGCATTGGAAAACTAATTATAAACGTTCACACTTTATCTTTCTCCTCTCGTAAATATTGTACATATCGTAATAGAGAGGACAATTTGGCGACATATTCATCTATAGCCAACTACCCCAACCTCAGTTCATGAAATTATTTAGCTTTATCATCATAAAATCATACTGTGAGATATTTATTCCTCAAATATTTCTTGATTGCTTCCCAAGTAATTGACTGCTCATCAAAAACATGCACTACTTTTACTTCCTCCCACCAAAGGGTAGCCTTACCTCGTGAATGGTAAACAACTAACCGGTCTTTTATATTTTCATCATAATCATAAATCTGAACATACTCAGTTATATTTATTATGAAACACTCTATTGATTCCTTATTTTCACCATCATAACTTAGAGGCCGAGTCTTTTTAAATTTGCCTTGCAATTCCACTTTCTGTTTCTTTGCCTTTTTTCATATTTCAATATCTGATGTGTCTCTAGAATCTTTGCCTTGTATTTGCCTATTCCCTTAAGACTCTTGTGTTTGACTTCCTTCTGTTATAGTGTCCTCTCTCATTCTATGAGATTCTACACGATTACCATTATCAAATCTCGGTTTCAAATTCCAATGGTTATTTGTATCTGTCAAGCTCTTCATAATGCATTCTTGCTCACATACCAAACATTCATTTTCAATCCAGAGGGTTGCCATTTTCGATTGGGTTTGCTAGATTATTTTCATCATTGTGATAACATTGTTACAAGATCCATTCTCCAATTGAATACATGGCTCAGGATTATTTCATTCCATAGGTATCAACTCAGGCTCAGCGTTGGGTGTTTCTCATGTCGTGTAAGAGGTCCCACCTCTTCTCCTCACATTGATCTTTCTTTTCCTCTCTGTGAATACACAAAACATAGTTTTGCTTGCATCCAATAAGGTCCTCACTGTAGAACCTTGTGCTTTAATACCACCTATAACGTATTCCAAAACAAGAGTTCTTTTAAACATGTTTCACTTTTGTTTTAACATTAACATAACTTAGACTTTACCTTTACTAATTGATAAATCAATACACATATAAAGAAATAATTCCATCCCTTTTAGAAATTTGTGATATGGAACATTAATGTATCAGAACAATTATTTGATTTAATGTTTATAACTATGGTGTAAACCCCCTTTCCGACCACCTTGGGGTTCTTGTAACTCAGGCTCCGTGAACATTCTAGGTGCTTCCAAGTGCTATCCACCTAGATTTCTCTCCACCGAAGGATTAATGGTGAATCAACAACATCTTACCTCCTTGGGATTGCCCTCCGACCTATGACTACTGTGTTTGGGGTTTTCATCAACAGGAGAGAAGTCCCATGGGGAAATAGAGAGTAGTTACCCTCCCACTCTATGCGACCCAAACCCTCATTCTGCCAGTGTGTTGTTTGCTCCACCCTCCTCTTCAACGTAGCTATGTTCATAGTTTGTACTACTTGTTTACTAGGTAGAGTTTGTCACAACTATCCTTTAATGCTTACAACATGTTGGACAGTGCCCAACTACATACTTACCCTTCTGAGATGCCACAATACAATTTTTTTTCAGGGTTATTAATTTGTGTAACATTCATGAGATTTAAAATACATTTTCTATCATTTTTATAATTTGTATCATGGTTGTATGCAGGGTATTGCCTTATTGGAGCCCTTTTTCAACAAAGCACCCTTGAACTCCAGGCGTATGCTTACTTCTTTCAGCAACCCATCCATGGCATGGCTGGTAATGACCCTCTCTATGATTCGAGGTAACAAGGTTGACTTTTGCATTCTTTCAGTAATAACTACTCTTATCTTATATAGTCTACTGCTCGTTTACCACTTTTCATTTTAGAGGACCTTGTGTAAGGCTCAGCCTCTCGTAGGAGCGATTTTACAATGCTTCCCTAGGATGCACTCACTCCAATTTCTAGGTTTGAGTTATGAGATTCAATTGACCTTCAGAAGTTCTTCTGCAAATTAGGGGTTTCATTTCTAGGTTGAATCTCTAGAAGTTCTCATGGTTCATGATTACTAGGACTTAACCTTTATCACTACAACGAGAGTTTTCACTGTGGCATAGCATGAGGTTGTAATCTTTTGATGTCTGTGAGTTCCCATTGTTCGAGATTTTGAGGCTTAATTAAATCTTGTTTGCAGGTCCAATGACCTGCAAAACTTGTAATAATTTTTTGGTTTTGTTATGAGGATTTTTCCACCACATAGCTCTTGGTCATGTAATTAATATTTATATTGTGTGCATAGTTTGTAAAATGGGGATGTAATCTTACGAACTCTCTTATGCAATTTCAAAGATTGCATTTTTGTTTGACAACTACAATTAATTATTGTTTAAAAGTTTATAGTCATGGTGGTGATCCATTCAGTGAAGATTGTCAATGGTTAATATCTTATTCAAGTCCAAAAAAATTGATTATATGCTTGCCATTGTAGTTGAATATTTAGGTTATTCCACTCCCGAGGGTTGTAATTATAATTTTCTACAGTTTGACTTTGAGCATATTTTCATGTTACTAATTGTGTTTTCAACGTTTCTTCTAATTCTCTGATTTCTTTGTTACGTTATTATTTATGGAACTACGCATAACATCCCGATTTATCTATGGCTCCATTTTATCTTACACGATATTGTTCTGAGGGTGTTGTTCGTTAGCTAGCCTAGGGAACTAACTTGGCTCCCCTCTATCATAATATAGTTTCATTTTGGTTAATAAAGAAAGGTTCGTATGCCAGTTGTCAGACACTATGTCAGTTTGCTATGTATGGAAAAGTATATTTACAAAATTCTCTACATAAATATACCCTCTAGTTTTGAATTTTGATTTATTGGCTCTTATTATTATTCAAGTTATAACATTATTTTTCAATAACCGCAAAGGACTATAAATATTGTCTTTTTCTGAATGCATAAGTTAAAAATTCGACTTATATTCGCTTAATTTTCTTCACAGAACAACTTCATGTAGGAATTTCTTCCCTTACTATACAAAATAAGAACCATTTAATTACCAGAATTGCATAGTCTTAAATTGAGAAAAGAAACAAGTCCTTTACATAAGTAAAATGATTTATTCAACATAGGTATATATACTTATTTGTATTTGACTAAGTTTCCAACCACAAAGCCACGGGGAGACAAACGTTTCTCCCAACCTACGAGAACCAAAAATACTTCTGGTAACTCCCCCTCCCATGCGAGCCAATTTTATACATAGGAGAAATTTAATTGCTTCCTCTAACTCCTTAGACCACCTGGTCTCAACCGGCACCATGAGGAAACAAACATTCCTCCCAACCTACGAGAGCCAAAATACTTATGCTACCTCCCCCCCTCCTTGAGCCAATTTTATACACAGGAGAAGTTTACTTTGCTTCCTCTAACTCCCTAGACCACCTGGTCTCAACCAGCACCACAAGGAAACGAACATTCCTCCCAAGCTACGAGAACCAAAAATACTTCTGGTAACCCCCTCTCTCCCCCACAAGCCAGTTTTATACACAGGAGTAGTTTACTTTGCTTCCTCTGACTCCCTAGACCACCTGGTCCCAACTAGCTTCAGCCTTAGGGTTATTTTCCTTTAGTTAAACCCACTCTCTCACCAACACAATGATTCAGAAATTATGGCACCCAACCAGCAGTTTCCTAAAATTTTCCTTTTCATTATCCTCCTCTCCCTTGCGTGAGGTACCCATACCCTCTTCGCCTCTTTTCTTTTTCCAAAGTCTTTCATTGTACCCTCTTCGCCTCTTTTCTTTATCCAAAGTCTTTCATTGTACCCTCTTCGCCTCTTTTCTTTTTCTAGATTCTTTCTTTCCTAGGAGAGAAGTTTCGCAAGTAACCACAGCCTAACTATTTCTTTATTCTAACTATCTCCAAGTATGAAATCATTCTATCCCCATGACTTGTGGATGACTTCACTTCAGAAAACTTTATATTTAATTTCATATCGGCAATACATTATTAAATTAAATCAAGTCTTTATGTTAGTTTAGTTGTAGTAATGTAAAGTAAAATAAAGTAATTTTAAAAATTATCCCATGGCCA
>APFE031432390.1:46995-73482 GCA_000404065.3 Pinus taeda | reverse complement strand
AGTTTTGGTCTGTATATTCATACAACCAGCGTTTCAACTATCAATTACTTCGAAGATATGTTTCGTAGATGCCGGATTGGTTTTTATACGATTTTGTGATTAATTCTTATGCTTGTGCAGGACTTACGAAGTTTCAACTTTTACCTTCGGAACATAGTTAACCTGCAGAGTACGTTCTTCGTCGTGCCCGAGAATTACAAATCATCAATTTAGCTCCATCTTGTTGAATCTGTCCTTCCGAAGAAAAGAGCTTCAAAGTAATAAAATTTATTTTATTTACTTCTTAATATGAAGTGAGTCGAGTTAACATTGATTATTATTTTTCAATATTAGTTGCATTTAATCACTACAAATTATAATCACTGCCAGTAGAATCATTAAAATCACGTTTTCAAATGACATTTAACTTTATATCTCTTATCTTTAAATAGAGAATTATTATTTTTAATTTCAAATTAACAAGTCATATAAAAACTAAAATTAAAATATTTATGCTTATTTAGTTTTCAAAATGGCTATCACAATCAGTAAGTCAAAATTAATGGTTTTATCTTTTGATTTTATTCTTAATTTAATTTAATGAATATAGATTTAAAATTTTATCATCAAAAATAAAATTTTAAACATCTTTTCATGATTTTGATTTTCCAAAAGTCTATCACAATTTTATAATCAAAATTACCTATTTCACTTAGTTATCTTTTTTTCACTTTTAATAGAATGGTTATATAATCAAGAAAAAAATCAGGCTTACTTATACAAATTTAATGATTTTAAAAATTTGTAATCCTAATAATAATAATAATAAACCAAAATTTAAAAAAAAATATTTAGAAATTTTGTATCAAGAATCATAAATAACCATAATGTTAAAAATATTTGCATCTATTATCTCGGGTGGATATCCCAGGACTAGTATAATATAAAATCAGAGCCCTTTTTTACAGTGCATTTTCTTTTAATTTTTTCTTTTAAACTTATTTGTTCACATCATTGATTCAAAAGCTCCTAACAAGGCAACGAAAGTCATCTATTGTTGATTTTTTCTTTCAAACATATATGTTGATACGATTACTTATCTGCTCCTGTCAGACCAACTAAATTCATTTATATGCGATTGTTGTTGCCTGGAAGGGAAAGCACTGGACCCATATTGTTGTTGACTGAACACAATTAAATGTTTTACATTTATGTTGAAGGCTAATTTAAACTATAGACAATCTTGAATTATTTAAGGCAACCTAAGCTTCTTTGTTATAATGAGGAGACCTTTTTTATTTTCCCAAGGTCAATTCTATGCTTATCTTCTCATCTTCTGCCAATTAAGTTACATATTGCTGGCCTATTTCTTTCCCTCCCTCTACTCCTCTCCCTTATCGTTACTGCCTACTTGTCTGCTCTATTCCTCTGCTCTGCCCTCTCCCTTATCGTTACTGCCTACTCGTCCGCTCTATTCCTCTGCTCTGCTCTGCTCGTTATGCTTGGACACACAATATCAGTATTACCAAAACACTAGTAAATGCTGGAACATCGAGACTATGAATATAATGTATCACTTAGGTGTACGAAAGCATGATTAAGGTCACCCTAAGATTCAGATAAACTGTGTGTAGAATTCAAGTCCACTTATCGATATTTATGGCCAGATTTATAGAGTGGCGATGTAATGACCGGATAATTTATGTGAATAAATCTTCTGTTTTACCATTGTAAGTAATTATGGAACAGAGATTATTATCTTTTTGTGAAAAATGAGTTGAATATTATTAATTCAAAAGTTGAATACAAATTGAATAATTACACATAATAACTTTCTATGAGGAAGTTGTTCTCTTTTCTTGCGAGATGATAAATAAAAAATAAAAAATAAAAAGAAACAGTTGTTAACAGGGAAAAACCCTAACTGTTTCTCCTATTCCCATAGAAAAGGGAAAAAGGAAAAGGACCCGGGTTGTTAAGGAACAAACGGGAGAGAAGGCAAAGGAAGAAGAAAAGAGGGTGCTAAGTCTGGTAAGGACCAGATAGCACAGGCACAAGTGGTGCAATATCTTTGCTGAAGACAACGGTCTGGCAAAAGAGCTTGGGGGGAGATCTAGTCTAGTGGACTAATCTCATGGTTGGGAGGAGAACAAGCAATAAGGTATTTTCCTTTAATCTGGAAAAGTGTTGAAGACTATAAGGGTAGCGGTACAGGTAAGTACAGTTATCATTTTATGGTCTAAGATACATTCATGTTTTTTAAAAGATATTATCTGGACTGTAGGTTAGGGTCTAGATTAACATGATAGATAGTCTTAATCTGTTCAAGAAAACAAGTATACAAATGCCATGATAAGAAACAAATGAAATGTATATATGAAATGCATTAAATCATTAAACAAAATCTAAGGGAGAGTCCTGCATGGACGCTAGAATCTGAGTAGACTACTACGTGGACTCGGTGGAGTCTGTGTAGGATCTGACTTCAAGAAAACTAATTTTATAAATCATACCTTATTTGCTAAGGATGAGACAATTAAGAGACAGGGTCTCTGTAAAATCCGAGTACAAGAACTAAATTTATGAATCATATCTTATTCGATAAGGAAGACATAATTATAAAACATAAGGAACTCATTACGTGTATAACAGTGATATAATGACAGATAGGAAAAGACATCAAGTGAGTGAAATAATCTAGTCTAGATATACACATACACCTATATAATGACAAGGAATGCTGGAAACAGTGTGCGGATAGCCTGTACATGGTAGTTCAACCAACCGAAACACGGTGGAGTAAATATCATTATCCTCTGTACCACAAAGAAGACAGAGTATCCGTGGCATTGACCATGCTTTCTTAGCAACCTGTAAACTGTCTAATCCTCATAAGGGATAACCTTATATGAATGTAACAACGATATAATATGAGACTACGAACATTGACAAACTTGAAAAGACTCCAGAAATATGTAAACCATGTAACATTCAAATTAACTGCTGAAATAAGAAAGGATTGGTATGCTACAGTATGCCTATACCCTGTAACCGAAACCTTATAGGCGACCATAACCGCGGTTGAAGACCCATGAATGTAAAGACAGTCAAGGCATAGCCAGAAATTCCGGCGCCGAGACCATCAAGGGTCGTAACCGTGCGTTATATGCATGAACAATGACAAACGACGAAATAATATTCATTTATGTATAACGAACATATATTTAATCATGTATAGACCAACTAGGTGTTACAATGACATATGAATAAACATAACTTTCCAGAGCAGAACCATATGAATTAATAGGTTAACAAACTATGCCGAAACTTCGGGTTAACAAGGGTAAACTGGAAAATTACAGTATTATTATTACAGAAGCATAGCAACCGGAAATTCCACATACGCTTGAAAAACAAAGTCATGATTATTCAATGCATTATAACAGCAAATTAAAACAGAGGTTCATTCATGCCAAATGTTTCACTGCGCATCAACCAAGCCATACACAGTGGATGGTCGATTAAACCATTGTTACAATAGAACATTAATCCAGAAGACCAAACATGGAAATAATACATTCCAAATTACGGCATAAGTCTATGAGCTCCGCTCCAGGCACGGAAAACACCGTTGCCACCATGAGGGCAGTACCCTGGCTTCGAGCTAAGGATGGCGCCCTCAGGCAAATGAGCCACAAGGATTCAACTTCCAACAGAGAATGGTGAAAATCGCCTGACAGGAAAAAGGAGAAATCAACTTTAACTCGATATCAACCACAAATCTAAATCCTACGCTAAGTGGGCAGGCTTACCTGAGAAGCAGTTCATGGGGAATAAACTTGGGTCACAGAGAAATCCCTTAAACCCCTGTCAACCAAACAACCAGCGTAAGCGAGAAGCAGCGGCAGGCGAGTCCAATAAGCCCTGTACAAATTTCTTATTTAAACTTGGAATAACAAGAAAAGAATACCTGCAAAGTCTCAGTTCAGAACGGAGCGCCAAAGATAGTCACAGTCTCCAGGGCACAGCAGTGAACCAGGGTGCTTCCATTGAAGCCAGCGACAAAGATCCGAAGGAGTGTAGCCACAGGCGGGATGGTGAATAACCACGGAAATGAAACTGAGCAAACATATAATGCAAAACCCTAAAAGCCACCATATAGCTGGCAATCGGCCTGGCCGTCCGATTAAGGATTGGCAATATCCGTCGTAGATCCTATCAGTGATCCCGAGGAGGTCACAGCTGGACTGTGACATTTATTATCTCTTCCAGCGTTCCCAGATACTGCAATCCAAGTTGATAGAAAAAAATCCCAAGGCAGACCAGCTATCTTATTCTTCGCTCAGGAGAGTAAATGCATCAAGGTTAAGTGACCAATGGCTGCATAGGGTGGATAGTAAACATCAGTCCCTACGTCGCATTAATATTAGAGGGGTTAGGTTTGTTTTAATAAACGAACTCTGCCCTCGGTAATATGTTTACCATGTCGTATGTATTACATTGTTAATTATACCATGATCGATAATGGGTCTTCAATTAATAGACGCCTTTAGATAGGCGTGGGGTTAATCATACATTAATGTGTGTAAATTGATATTTACAATTAGATTATGCATAAAGATAACCAATTTTTTTTTTATGTACATGGTAAGTATTGTTTGGGATGTGACATGTGGTATCAGAGCCCAGTTACAGAACTGAGGCCTCTGGGTAAAGATAGATTGACATATAGAGGAATAAAAAAGAAGAAGAAGAAATTCTTTTAAATAAATATATAAATCTTCCTTATCATTACCCTTTCATTTTGTTTGGAATAAAGTACAGGATCAGGAGTTTCGAGAACTTGCAGCATGAGGAGAGAAGATAATACAACTCGATAACTTGTGATGGGACAGGGGGCACCTGGCCCCGAAAATAATCCTGAACTGTGGGTTCAACTTGGGGAAGAGGCCAGAGTTACAAATCAAGCCATTCTGGAAATCGTACAGGAACTTAAAAATGAGATGGCAAGGCTACGGGAAGACAATGCCAGACTGACGATGGAGCAAGAAAGAATTCTGAAGAGTTTGTCTGATCGACAGAATCAACTACTAGCTAATCCTAGCATGGAGCAACAGAGGATGTCTGAAGAACAGAACCACCATATGCCCCCTGAAGGATCGGAGGAACAGGAGGAGCGTTCCGATAATGTAATTGAACAACAAACTTCGAAAAGACAAAGGGTGGAACTACAAGGGGAATTTCGCAAAATTAAACCACCACATTTTGATGGGCAACAAGAAGAAGAAATTGAAGCATGGCTAATCAATATGAATAAGTATTTCCATCTCTATGAATATGACCACAATCTTAAAGCACGATTGGCTATTTTTCAGCTACAGGGAAAGACCACCTTATGGTTGGAGGAAGTGAAAATTGTAAAAGGAGTCACTGAACAGACTATTACTTGGGATAACTTTCAAAAATATTTTAAGGAGAGGTATTTAACTGAACACTTCTACGATGAAAAGGCAAGAGAGTTCCATGATCTGCGTTTGGGGCAACAGACTATGGACGATTTCATCACCCATTTTACTTCCTTGCTTCGCTATGTGCCATATATAAGGGAGGAAAAAGCAAAAGTACAGAGATTTGTTAGCAGCGTACCACCCTACATGCGAGAAAGGATTGAATTTGACAATCCAAAATCAATGGATGAGGTAATTCGGAAGGCCATAATCTGTTATCAACAAAGCAAGCAAAAGGGGGAAGCAGCTGTCAGAAAATGGAATGAGAAAAAGAGCTTTAAGTCAATAGGAAACAACAAAGGAAATCGTAGAAGTGGAAGTAAGGGAAATGGCAAAGGACTAAACAGCAGAACTCCAACAAGAACCACATCCAAATTTAAGCCTACCAATGAATCTAAAGTTAGCGAACGACTTGCACGCTTGGACAATGAAGGGACAATAAGACCCCCGGTGCAATGCTGGGGTTGTGGGGGACCCCATTACATCAAAAATTGTCCACAGCGAAAGGGGACTGAACAGTTATCCCAAATTCACGAAGCCTCAACAGTTGGTGAGGTAGGACGTAGTGTACCTAGGATTAATGCAGCTTTGGAAGACCGTCAGGTGGAATATCAGCCAACCATGGTCGAATTCGAAGGTAATATCTCAGACCTTACTGTATCTATTTTAATTGATCATGGGGCTACACTAAGTTATGTAAACCCAAAAGTAGTGGAACGTTGTAATTTACAATCTGTTAAGTTTAAAAACCCATGGCTGGTGCAATTAGCTACAGGAGCCAAAAGACGAGTGACAGCTAAAATTAAGGACTGCTCCTTCACCATAGCCAGACAACCAGTAACGTCTGACTTAAACGTGCTTCCCCTTGGCTCCTATGATATTCTAATTCGTATGGATTGGCTGGAAAAACACTGGTCATTAGTTGATTGTAAGACCAAGATTATCTACTTTAGGGATCACCATGGAAACATAAAAGAAATGCAAGGAATTAAATGACCTGTGCAAGTTCGACCAATAACAGCAAACCAACTCGTAAAATGTATTCGAAAAGGGTGCCAGGTCTATGCCATCCAGGTGGGTTATGCAGATTCTAAGGATAAAACAACTATTCTGAATAATATCCCTGTAATCCAAGAATTCACAGATGTGTTCCCAAAAGAAATTCCTGGGTTACCACCAAGAAGGAACATAGATTTTACCATTGAGTTGGTTCTAGGAGCAGCACCAGTGTCATGGGCACCCTATAGAATGAGTCTACCCGAACTAACAGAATTAAAAATGCAGTTGCAACAATTATTAGACAAAGATTATATACGTCCTAGTGTGTCCCCATGGGGAGCCCCAGTACTGTTTGTCAAGAAAAAGGATGGAACCCTCCTGATGTGCATTGATTACCGACAGTTGAATAAGTTGACCATTAAGAATAAATATCGTTTACCGCAGATCGACGAACTATTCGATCAAGTGAAAGGTGCAACGGTGTTCTCTAAGATTGATCTGCGTTCAGGTTACCATCAAATCCGAATTAAAGAAGAAGGTATCGCTAAAACAGCTTTTAGAATAAGATACAGTCATTATGAATTTGTGGTCTTGCCGTTCGGACTTACCAACGCCCCCGCAACTTTCATGTGTTTAATGAACAATATTTTTCATCACTATTTGGACAGATTTGTACTGATATTTATGGATGATATATTAATATATTCTCGCACCATGGAAGAACATCATGAACATCTTAGAATGGTGTTACAGACCCTTCGAGAACACCAACTATACCCAAAGTTTAGTAAGTGTGACTTCTTTAAAGAAGAAATCTAATACTTGGGTCATGTAATTACAAAGGATGGGATCGCTGTGGACCTGGAGAAGATAAATGCCATAATGGAGTGGCCTGTACCGAAAGATGTGGCAGATGTTCGATCCTTCATGGGACTGGCTGGATATTATAGGAGGTTTGTAGATGGTTTTTCTAGAGTAGCATTTCCCATTACCTCATTGCAGAAAAAGGGAAAAGCATTTCATTGGACCACAAGCTGCCAGAAAAGTTTTGAACAATTGAAACACCTACTCACCACAGCACCTATTTTGAGGATAACCAATCCTGATAAGGATTACGTAGTATGTATGGATGCGAGCAAAGAAGGAGTAGGTGGAGTTTTAATGCAAGAAGGCAAGGTGATTGTGTACAAGTCTCAGAAATTAAAGGAGCACGAACATAAATACTCTGCTTATGATTTAGAATTGACCGCCGTAATTCATGCCTTAAAAATGTGGTGACATTATCTTGTGGGCAGGAAATTATTGCTGCTCACCGATCATAATAGTTTAACCAACTATTTCAGCCAGCCCACCTTAAATGCTAAACAAGCACGGTGGGTGGACTTCATAAGCGGCTTTGATTTTGAGATAAAACATTTGCAAGGAAAAGAAAACCGAGTGGCGGATGCTTTAAGTCGGAAAATACAACACTTGTATGAAATCTCCATTAGTGGGTGGAAGAGTCCCATTTTGGAAATGGTAAAGGAAGCCTCAGATCAAGATGCTAAATATCAGCAGTTAAAACTGCAACTACAACAATCTGTCAACTTGGCAGGCCAACCAGATTATGAGTTAGATGATGCTGGAATGATATATTTCCAGCAAAGATTATATGTACCCAACCAAGACAGAATTAAAAATCTGATTATGGATGAATTCCATGTCAGCCATTATGCGGGACACCCAGGATACCAGAAAATGATTACTGCCATCCGAAAAGATTACTTTTGGCCAGGAATGAAGAAGAACATTGCCGAGTACTTGGCACGATGTTTAGAATGCCAGCAGATTAAAGTAGAACACCAGCATCCAGCAGGATTGTTACAACCATTACCTATTCCGGAATGGAAATGGGAGATCATTTCCATGGATTTCATCATAGGTTTACCTAAGACAAAAAGAAACAACGATTCCATTATGGTGGTAGTAGACAAGCTAAGTAAAGCTGCGCATTTTATACATGTACAATCCACGTATAAAGCTACACAGATTGCTCATGTTTTTATGCAGAATGCGTTTAAGCTCCATGGGCTTCCAAAAACGATAATTTCCGATCGTGATGTGAAGTTCACATCAGCCTTTTGGAGAACACTATTCGCTGATTTAGGAACCCAATTAAATTTCAGCACAGCATACCATCCTCAGACCGATGGACAAACTGAACGAGTAAACCAAGTGGTGGAAGATATGCTAAGGGCGTATGTTATGCAGTGACCCACGCTGTGGGAAGAATATCTACATCTGGTGGAATTCGCGTATAATAATGGGTATCACACCTCTACGCAAATGAGCCCATTTGAGGTCATGTATGGTCGAAAATGTCGTACACCCTCTAGCTGGGGAGGACCCAAAGATAAACTGAGTTTGGGACCTGAGATGCTTAAAGAAATGGAAGATATGGTGAAAAAAGTGCGCGTAAATTTGAAGGCCGCTCAAGATAGACAAAAAAATTTTGCTAATCGGAAAAGAAGATTCAAGGAGTACCAAGTTGGGGACCACGTTTATATCAGAATTCAAGCTAAAAGAAGTACCTTAGAGTGGGGCGGGTGTGCCAAATTGGCACTCCGATACTGTGGACCCTTACAAATCTTGGCTAGGATTGGCCCAGTGGCATACCAGCTTGCCTTGCCGAGTCACATTTGGGTCCACAACGTGTTCCATGTTTCGGTACTGAAGAAATATGTCTATGACCCTAAGCATGTAATCCGATGGCAGGATATTCAGGTAGGAGTTACTATTACAGCAAGACTGTTGAAATTAGTGCTGAAGGAAAACTAACTTAAGAAATTGTGTAATGCAGGTCGAACCGGAAGGAGAGGTTCTGGTCGACCCTCTGAACATCCTCGACCGGAGAGAAGTGCAGCTGTGGAAACGAGTTATTACCCAAGTTAAGATACAATGGCAACATTATGGACCTGAGGAAGCCACTTGGGAGGATGAAGAGCTAATGAAAAGAATTTATCCAGCTCTGTTCATGGTTGAAAGACACCGAGACGGTGTCCAATCTCAGGGGGAGGAGATGTAATGACCAGATAATTTATGTGAATAAATCTTTTGTTTTACCATTGTAAGTAATTATGGAACAGAGATTACTATCCTTTTGTGAAAAATGAGTTGAATATTATTAATTCAAAAGTTGAATACAAATTGAATAATTACACATAATAACTTTCTATGAGGAAGTTATTCTCTTTTCTTGCGAGATGATAAATAAAAAATAAAAAATAAAAAGAAACAGTTGTTAACAGGGAAAAACCCTAACTGTTTCTCCTATTCCCATAGAAAAGGGAAAAAGGAAAAGGACCCGGGTTGTTAGGGAACAAACGGGAGAGAAGGCAAAGGAAGAAGAAAAGAGGGTGCTAAGTCTGGTAAGGACCAGATAGCATAGGCACAAGTGGTGCAATATCTTTGCTGAAGACAATGATCTGGCAAAAGAGCTTGGGGGGAGATCTAGTCTGGTGGACTAATCTCATGGTTGGGAGGAGAACAAGCAACAAGGTATTTTCCTTTAATCTGGAAAAGTGTTGACGACTATATGGGTAGCGGTAAAGGTAAGTACAGTTATCATTTTATGGTCTAAGATACATTCATGTTTTTTAAAAGATATTATCTGGACTGTAGTTTAGGGTCTAGATTAACATGATAGATAGTCTTAATCTGTTCAAGAAAACAAGTATACAAATGCCATGATAAGAAACAAATGAAATGTATATATGAAACACATTAAATCATTAAATAAAATCTGAGGTAGAGTCCTGCACGGACGCTAGAATCTGAGTAGAGTACTACGCGGAATCGGTGGAGTCTCTGTAGGATCTGAGTTCAAGAAAACTAATTTTATAAATCATACCTTATTTGATAAGGATGACACAATTAAGAGACAGGGTCTCTGTAAGATCCGAGTACAAGAACTAAATTTATGAATCATATCTTACTCGATAAGGAAGACGTAATTATAAAACAGAAGGAACTCATTACGTGTATAACAGTGATATAATGACAGATAGGAAAAGACATCGAGTGAGTGAAATAATCCAGTCCAGATATACACATACACCTATATAATGACAAGGAATGCTGGAAAAAGTGTGCGCATAGCCTGTACACGGTAGTTCAACCAACCGAAACACGGTGGAGTAAAGATCATTATCCTCTGTACCACAAAGAAGACAGAGTATCCGTGGCATTGACCATGCTTTCTTAGCAACCTGTAAACTGTCTAATCCTCGTAAGGGATAACCTTATACGAATGTAACAGCAATATAATACGAGACTACGAACAGTGACAAACTTGAAAAGACTCCAGAAATATGTAAACCATGTAACATTCGAATTAACTGCTGAAATAAGAAAGGATTGGTATGCTACAATATGCCTATACCCTGTAACCGAAACCTTACAGGCGACCATAACCGCGGTTGAAGACCCATGAATGTAAAGACAGTCAAGGCATAGCCAGAAATTCTGGCGCCGAGACCATCAAGGGTCGTAACCGTGCGTTATATGCATGAACAATGACAAACGACGAAATAATATTCATTTTTGTATAATGAACAGATATTTAATCATGTATAGACCAACTACGGGTTACAGCGACATATCAATAAACATAACTTTCCAGAGCAGAACCATATGAATTAATAGGTTAACAAACTATGCCGAAACTTCGGGTTAACAAGGATAAACTAGAAAATTACAGTATTATTATTACAGAAGCACAGCAACCAGAAATTCCACATACGCTTGAAAAACAGAGTCATGATTATTCAATGCGTTATAACAGCAAATTAAAACAGAGGTTCATTCATGCCCAATGTTTCATTGCGCATCAACCAAGCCATACACAGTGGATGGTCGATTAAACCATTGTTACAATAGAACATTAATCCAGAAGACCAAACATGGAAATAATACATTCCAAATTAGGGCATAAGTCTATGAGCTCCGCTCCAGGCACGGAAAACACCGTTGCAACCATGAGGGCAGTACCCTGGCTTCGAGCTAAGGACGGCGCCCTCAGGCAAATGAGCCACAAGGATTCAACTTCCAACAGAGAATGGTGAAAATCGCCTAACACGAAAAGGGAGAAATCAACTTTAACTCGATATCAACCACAAATATGAATCCTACGGTAAGTGGGCAGGCTTACCTGAGAAGCAGTTCACGGGGAATAAACTTGGGTCGTAGAGAAATCCCTCGAACCCCTGTCAACCAAGCAACCAACATAAGCCAGAAGCAGCGGCAGGCGAGTCCAATAAACCTTGTACAAATTTCTTATTTAAACTTGGAATAACAAGAAAGGAATACCTGCAAAGTCTCGGTTCAGAACGGAGTGCCAAAGATAGTCACAGTCTCCGGGGCACAACAGTGAACCAGGGTGCCACCATTGAAGCCGGCGACGAAGTTCTGAAGGAGTGTAGCCACAGGCGGGATGGTGGATAACCGCGGAAATGAAACTGAGCAAACATATCATGTAAAACCCTAAAAGCCACCATATAGTTGGCAATTGACCTGACCGTCCGATTAAGGATTGGCAATATCCGCCGTAGATCCTATCAGTGATCCTGAGGAGGTCACGGCCGGACCGCGCCATTTATTATCTCTTCCAGCTTTCCCAGATACTGCAATCCAAGTTGATAGAAAAAATCCCGAGGCGGACCAGTTGTCTTATTCTCCATTCAGGAGAGTAAATGCATCAAGGTTAAGTGACCGATGGCTGCGTAGGGTGGCTGGTAAACATCAGTCCCTACGTCGCATTAATATTAGAAGGGTTAGGTTTGTTTTAATAAACGAACTCCGACCTCGGTAATATGTTTACCATGTCGTATGTATTACATTGTTAATTATACCATGATCGATAATGGGTCTTCAATTAATAGACACCTTTAGATAGGCGTGGGGTTAATCATACATTAATGTGTGTAAATTGATATTTACAATTAGATTATGCATAAAGATAACCAATTTTTTTTTTATGTACATGGTAAGTATTTTTTGGGATGTGACAGGCGAGGTTTGACACTAACAGGTAGACAACTTCAATGCCATTCCGCTGCGCAAATAAAATAGGGAATAACCTTATTCCTCGTGTGCTATCTATGTTTGTATTGGGTGATTTGATAATAGTGGGATGTTGGCCTCGTGAAGCTTTGGTATTGCATTCTTGGGCACTGGATTTTGAGGTTGAGTTTGGCATCGCAAACCAATTTGTTAATATCAATATTGAAGACCAGTAGTTGTCAATTTGAGGGTGCACCAGGCCGATTATTTACTGCTCAGACCGTCATTCACTGCCTAGGCCCGCACTCGAGATTGGAGATAAGCCATGATGGAAGCTTACGAGGTATTGTCTCAAACCCATCAACTAGTTTTGCACAAGCTCATGGATATTTGACACAATTCCTTATTTTGTGACACATTTTTTTATTACCTAGTTTCTTATTTATGTCCATCAACACTTAATGTGTATGTTTATGTTAAACTCTTTTGTTAAATAATATTTCTTTTGTTTTGGAACAATATGTTAAAAATGTTTTCTGAATAACTTTACAAGTATTAGAAGATATTTCTCACTTTCTCAGAACTAGAGGGCATTTTCCTATCATTTACCTCATAGGTCTTTGCTTATGAATTTACTGTGGAAAGTGTTTCCTTGTTATTATTACTATACATTTTTTAGTTATGACTAACATTTATATAATGTTAACATTACTTATGTATATCCTTGGCATGCCATGTTTGACATAGATTTTCCGTGTGTAAATTTTACATAGTCACTTTTCTTTTTTACCACCGACAAGTGGTTTTTGTGAATTTGAATAGAAAAGTTAAATTACTAAAATAGAATTTTATTGGATAATATTCATGAATTTTACTTTAGGTAGGAATTTAACAAAATCTTTCTTGCCAATTCACTTTATAGGTAATTTGTATGTGCTTATCACTAAGGGCATTCCACTTCCTTGTTACTATTGATAAAATTCCACAAAAGAATTTATTTTCTATTAATAAGATATGCAATTACATGTGTACAGGAGTATTGTTTCAAGATAAGAAAGCTATCTTGAACATACAATCTGTTGATTGAGAGAATATCTCAACCACACACCAAATTAGGAAAACAACTCCTATAGAATAGGAACAAACTCTTTAAATAAAAAGTCATACTATACACAAGCCTGAATTAATATTCCAACAACTATCAAAATCCCCCCACATTTTGATCCATCAACTTTTAGCTACTAAGCCCACTTGATATTTTCAATATTTTCAATTTAAAAGATTGGAGGTTTATAAACCAACCCACCACGATGGCGTTTGGAAACAATGACATCTTCACCTTCTCTAATTTTGTTTTTCCTATTTCTTTAGATTCCCTTTTTAATGTTAAAAGTTGTGAGAGAGTGCAATCTAAATTAAATTCTATGTAACTGACTCCATCCAAGCTCAAGGTGGAGTGAATGTCAAAATGACCAACAACAAAACTCTGTGATGCTAACATCTGGGTTATTTTCCATCACATGACTAAAAATTGTATTCGTCCCCCAACTCCCGGAGAGTCATGGACATTCTTTTACCTGGGAAAGCATCAGACCTTGGGGTGAAAAATGTGCTTTGGAACCTTTGCCACATAGGTTAGCTGGAGCACACAAATATATAATCTATTTGTTGTGAGGTTTAACGTACTTAGTTTATCAGTGGGTGAATAACTAGGGTCTCCACTTCGCACTTTATGAAGTAGGTTATCAAAGTTATAATTACAATCGGTGGTATTGTTGTTGCAGTTTTTCCACAAATGTTATTCTTTATATATGAAATTTATAAATTTACTTCCATATGAAATTTATAAATGTTTGTTTAATTATTTCGATATGTATCTCTTTTCCATTAAATTTATGTAATTTTATTTTCAAAATTTAAATTTTTATTTTGAAAGTTATAAATTAAAGATGCTGATATATTTATGAAAAGAAATTGAACATTCTCTCATTAAATTTGATGTTCAATTCTGGTTATGCAATAAAGAGTCCTATAAACAAAGTATGTCTGATATTCTTTATATTTATAGATTCTAATTTTAATATGAAATTTATAAATGTTTGTTTAATTATTTCGATATGTATCTCTTTTCTATTAAATTTATGTAATTTTTATTTTCAAAATTTAAATCTTTATTTTGAAGGTTACAAATTAAAGATGCTGATATATTTATGAAAAGAGATTGAACATTCTCTAATGAAATTTGATGTTCAATTCTGGTTATGCAATAAAGGGTCCTATAAACGAAGTATGTCTGAAAAGGATGTGAAAAACAAATGGTAGAAATCAAAAGTTCTTACCTTAAATAATAACTTTAGAGATGGTTATTGATTATGTGATCATTTAAATTACTTAGACACATTTATTACATAATATAGATTGAGAATAGATAATTTAAGACCAATAATTAGAATAAATTTATTGAAATGAAATTACATAATAATTTATAATATATATATATATATTATATTATATATAAACTTTTCCTTATAAAAAAGTTACATGAATACATAGCCTTCCAATTGAAATTAAAATTTACATAGACATTATGTGATTAGTTGTTACTCGTCGTCTTCCCCTTCCCTCCACCTTATGCAAGTTGTAATCTAATTGTAATGACATGATAGAGGGATCACTAGTGCTATATATTCCTTTGCCTTGATGGTTGTATCCATACAAAACAACGCTATTATTATTTCTTGTCAGAACAAGGTAATAACATATTAAAAAACATTGATGTTCATTTTAGTTTTAATTTTACCAAAAATTAAATGATGTTAACTAATATTTACTTTTGACTCTTTTTTTTAATCTAATTTTTCTACATTCTGATTGATTAGTCTTATTTTATAATGATAATATATGCTTTAACATATTAATAGCCATATACAGCAGCGAACTTAATTAAATTTAATTACTGTGGAAAAAAACACCACAAATAAATTATGTAATTTTTTTTAAGTTTTAATATCCCATTTTTATTTTATTTTTTTTAATATACCTTCATCGGCCGGTCATTACATGCAAACTTACGCTCTATTCATTAAAAGGTTCTAGGATGACGCCTATGTTTACTTCTTTATTTATTTATGTTTGGGTATGTGTGCGTAAAGTTCCAATTCAAGCACCAAAAAAAGCTAATGAAACAGATTTCACTGCAATATGCTCAATTATTAAACGATTAATACGGTCACAGTTGCAAGAGGCTACAATTGTGCGGAGTTTTCGTTTTTAATGGTTATTTTTAATATTAAATTAATATTTTTTGAAATAATATATAATTAGTTTATGTTAATCTTATATTTTATGTATAGTTGTTATATTTTAAATAAATTAAAAATTATGATAGCTTTTCTTATTTAAAACACAAAATTATAGATAAATTATAATTTCTTTTTTTACTTATTATTCTTACCGCATTAAGGTAATAATATATTCAAAAAAACATTGACTTTGACATTAATTTTGGATTTGGTGATTTTGTTTAAACTAAATGTAAGAAGGCGCAATCAACTTAATTTAATTGTCTTTCCAAATTCATGTTAAATAATTTGGAAATTATTTCTTTTAAGTGAAATTTTCAATATGCCCTATATTTTTAGTTTTTGTTGTATTTAATTGTTTTTCATTTTAAAATTATATTAAATTTCATTTCTAGAATGATACAATTATAGATTGTCATATATACTATCAAATAACATATTACATCATATGAAAAATAAATTATCAAATAATAAATAATACATTTCATTTTCAGAAATATAGAAATTATTAAAAAATGTAACAATTAGTTAAATTATTATTTTACAGTATCTAGAGTACATAACTTCTAATCTATTGCTTCTTGAAATACCTATTTTTCACCGAGAAAGATTTTAATCATATTTATTTTGAAAGTCTTAGATATAATGGTTAGTTAAATTATAGTTTTATATTGTTGAAATGACATTTTTAATATCAGTTTTGCCAAATACTTTATTGATTTCAAAATGCCATAAGGTAATTAATGCAAATGTAATTTTTTTTTTTTATTGTTTACAATACATTGGAATCTAGTTATGTAAGTCATGGTCAATTTGTCACTAGTGAATTTTGCCTAAAAACAAATACAAATTAATTGAAATATCTTTAAATTATTATGCATTCAAAAACACATTATTAAAAAATATTTAAATCATAATTTTGTTAAAAATTATATCACCTAAAATTAATAAAGTAATTATGTCTTTATTAAATAAAACTACAACGGCAATATATTCTTAATTTATTAGTTCGTTTATTGTGTTTGATAAAAATCTCTAATTGAGTGTCTGTTTCACTTATGTAGAACATATACTTTTTGTTCATATTTAGTATATTCATATATAGTTGTGATGTTTATCTCCACCATATTCATGTGTATTTGAACGAATGTAATATTGTGTAAACATGGAATTTGATGGTAGGTTATGTATATGTATATGTTAGCAATTTTAGTTAGCAGATTTCCACTACAATAACATTATTTTTTTTACAGATTTGGTAGAAACATTTTATGGTTTGGAAGTATGGTTCTAGAATTTTGGTTTCAATGTTCATACCAATATTTTTTTTACCATTTTTTGTAGAAACATTTTTTTTGGAAATATGGTTCTAGATTTTTTTTACCACTTTTGGTAGAAACAATTTTTAGTTTGGAAGTATGGTTCTAGAATTTTGTTTCAAAATTCAAGTCTCGGGTCATTAGCAGTATTTTATGGCTATTAGAAACACTTTATTCATTCATTCATGTATGTGTTATTTTTTCTTTATTCTAATTTAAGAATACTTAAAATAAGCAAGAATATCTACAAAGTAGCCCTTGTTCAAATACAATAATAAGTTCATATATTTCAAAATTCAATAATTGAACTAACACTACTACATGTAGGGGGTTTTAAGACAATATTTAAGACAATATTTGAGTGAATTGTCTTAACTTAAGACAAAAATAAACTTGTGTATTTTCTTAAATATTGTCTCTAAGCAGGTGTCTCAAAATATAATGTCTCAAAATTTTGTCTCTATAAAGACAATATAGAACACATATTATTATTGTCTCTATAAAGAAAAGAATTATTTTTTATTAAGAGACAATTTGATTTGTCTCTCTAAAGACAATTTCATTTGTCTCTCTAGAGACAACTTCATTTGTCTCTCTTTAGAGACAATTACATTTTTGTCTTTTTAGAGACAACAACTGAGATTAAAAACGTATTGTCTCTATAGAAACTATATGTCCATAATTCAAACTATTGTCTCTCTAGAGACAATATAAAAAAATATTTAAAAAAATAAAATAAAATCATTTTGAATGTTCTTTCAAAGTAGTTTCACATTCAAAGTTCACAAATACTACTCGTGTATGAGAGAAACCACCACAAAAATTCCTGTCTGATAGAAACCAGCGCATATGGGTTATTAACATTACCTTTGTTTAGCAAGAGGGGATTCAATTCATTACTAAATTTGCGCCCAAGTTTTACTTTGTGTTCCAACAAATCCTGGCACCCCTGTAAATCTGTAGGTTTACTCTGCCAATTAAATAATAACAAGCTGTGTGTGTGGAGCACTCAGTCTAGCATTCACATTTCCACACCAATAATTACCAACATCACAATGCAGTGTTCCATGCTTGACGTGGTTTTCTTCCAAGAGACATGAAGACAAGCAACACTTTAGAAAATATTGCTCGAGCATTAAACATGTCAAACCAACAACAGATAAAATGTGATGCTCAAGCAATAACACGACATAGAACTATTTCCTTCAAAGCCAAAGTTACCCAGCATTGGCATGAATATAAGTGATAAATATATGAAAGTGAGGACTCACAATTGATGTCGGAACACTCCTATAAAATCTAAATCGTGCCAACATTAATACAGAGCAAAAACTACTTTCCTCCAAGACCACGTGAGCTTAATGGCCACCCATATATAAATGCAATGTCAAGCCAGCATATTTAATTACTGTCAACTTTTCAAGAGTGCCCCATCTTATAAAGCTTTAATATCTACTTCAAATGGGAGTTAGAAGTTTGGATTTAAGATGCTACCTTAGCTTTGATAAGCATTCCATCTCCCAGTTTTACTATAGTTAAAGAAGAATTTGTAGACTGTTGAATGGAAATGACTTTAGATTTAGACAATGTGAATCTTTATGCAGAAATCAATCGAGAGCCCAATTAATGAAATGGCGATACCTTTATGTGTTCGACAGACAACATACCCACAAGAATACCCAGGCAGGATTAATAGCCACAATTATCAACTGTGTAAACCAATTTTAGAGTTAAAATAAATCCTCAGACATAGCTAGAATTTTTAGAGAAAATTTTAACAAGCCACAATATATTACAAGCAATAAACATCGCAACTAGCATTTCCCCCAACAGTACAGAACGAAAGGCACTTGAGAATTCTTGAAATATTTGAAGAGTACAAAAAGTTCTTGTGCAAAATGTGCAAGAGTATATAACGGAAAAAACTGTCTTAGCATATAAAAATAGCTCTGTAATGGAGTTGAACTAAGATAGCTTAGCCAACTCCACCAATGAAAACATCTGCATAGTGCCCAAATAAAATATAGAGAGATGCGATAATGCTATGCTAAGCCCCAAATACAAATCAGAATTAAATGTTGAAAATCAAGAGCAAACTCCAATGATAGAAAACTAATTGAATCCACCAATCCCTAAATATGCAAAAGCATCTTAACAAAGCTATTCAAAAGCATCATCATCGTCATCTGGAAGGGGTTGGGCCGCAGCTGCTACAAGTTCTGCCTCGTACCTGAAAACATAAAAGATTGTAAGCCAAAGTTTCAATCTTTTAGAAATGGAACAAATTATTTCAATAAAAGTTAACAAAAAAAAAAGGAAAATAGCATTCTCCTTACTGTTGTTGGGTTGCAAGGTCTATCTGAACTTCAGGAGGAGCAAGAGTAGGTGACTCCACAAAATCAAGGTTTGGATCCCTATAAAAATAACCCATTATAGAATCAATGCAAATTTTTTAATATAACATTCATATTAGAGAGCATCAGAAACTAGATTAAAGGCTCACCATGAGAGCTTCCGTGCCAAGTACAGGAATGGCTTCTCAAAGTTGTAGTTACTTTTTGCAGATATCTCATAGTACTAAAGATTCTTCTTTCTATGAAAAGTAACTTGCTTAGCTTTCACTTGCTTATTCTTCACATCAACCTTGTTTCCACAAAGAACAATAAGAATGTTCTCACACACCCTGAAATTCATAAAGATATTTAGGTAATCGGTTCAGGTAGTTGTGCCACCACACAATTAAGGAACCTTCATTTCTACTTAGAGATCCAATCCCTTTGCAAAAGAGATACCTGCAAAGATCTGTGTGCCACGTTGGGACATCTTTGTAAGTCAATCGTGAAGTAACATCAAACATGATAAGTTCACATTGCCCATGAATACTGCAACAAACAAAGTCCCAATTAGTAAATAAGAAGGAAACAAATAAATAGAAGTGGAAGAACACGGAACCCTCACCAATTCAATCAGGAAAATGCCAACAGAAACAGGAAAAACAAGCCAATATTGATCAAAACAACCAATAACACAGTATGTCTATAAATTTAAATTTAAACTAAATTAAAATTCAAGTAAATATAAGTGGAAAAATACAGAACCCTCGCCAATTCAATGAGGAAAATGCCAACAGAAGCAGGAAAAGAAAACCGGTATTGATCAAAACAGCCAATAACACAGTATCTCTATAAATTCAAAATTAAATTAAATTAAAATTCAAAATAAAGAGACATAAATGAGTAAAACAGAGCGATGATAAAAAGGAACCAAAAAAGGCCTCATAGTTGCTCCATTGTCATTGATATTGAGGTTAAAAGGTGTTGCTACTGAGCCCACACTACATACATATCAACACGGAAAATAGAATTGATAAGTCAAAAGTTCTCTTGGGATCAATCCAAGTTTAAATCCATGTAGGACCTTTTTAAACAAAAAATTGAAAAGGCCCCCCAAAAGCTCAAATGTACAGTGCTCCAATCAACAAGTGTCTACTACACCTGCAGAGGATGACAAAAAACACTACTTTTGTAAAGTCCCAAGAGACCGCTCCTCTACCAAAGGATCCAACAAAGAGAATTATGACAAGGCATGATTAAGATTCTTCATATTAAGGAAAATATTCAATTCCTAGAATCCCAAAAAATAAGTATAAGCAATTAATGGTGGTTGAATCTCCTAGAGTGATTTAATCTGAAAACTGATTGTAAGAAGGTAAGGAGAAAGAAAGGGGAAATAGCAAGATTTCCCTTAAGTCTTAAGGCATTATATTATCTTCTTAATTTAAACAACCCAAATCTGGAACTGATTCACTTAACTTCTGATCCTATACCTTTTAAAGCTAAAGTTGTTTAAATTTTCCTTGAAACTTTATCAACTTAATAAGGCAATCTCTGCCACCTATGTTAGACAACTCTCACTTACAAAACTTCCACCATCAGTCAGGGATTTGGATTTCTCTAGTACTAGCAGAACATATTTTTCCAAGTCTGATATGTCCATGCACTACAACTCTGCACATTTCAATCCTAACATTGCTAATTAATAATTATAATGCCTCCTTAAGAGGCCAATCTCCAGCATTACTGTCCAGAATTTGTTGAAAACAATCATTTTCAATTACTCTTTCAACTGCATGTGTCAGAGTGATGGGTGGTTTTACTATCTGCAATTGCAAAAATAATATTCCTAGAGCATAGAAATCAGACATGGGTACACAGATACCACTTCTTTAGTTTTCTGGATCAATATAACAAAATGTACCTCCAGGGACGGTGTCTTTGTATTCTATTACCCTAGTTGTAGTGTTTGTAGGCACAAGCTTAACAAGACTCACATCACCAATCTTGCTAATAAATTATGGTCAAGCAAGATATTAGTAGGCTTCAAGTCATGATGAACAATTGCCTTTGGCTTGGCCATGTGATGAAAAATCCTGTAAATGCCACTTCCCAAGCAACACTGAAGCATGAAAACCATGCAAAGGGAGTACTGTTGCCTTTGCAGTATACACAATATTCTAGGCTATCATTTGCCATATATTCATAGACCCAACACCCATGCTTAGGACAAGCTCCAAGCAAAAGTAGCAAAAGTTGAAATTGTTGTTGTATTTCTTGAGTTGTTGCACTTCTAAGAACTTTGATGGCCACTGTGGTATGTTGCAAACTTCCCATGTGGACTGCAACAATCCCCCTCTCCTATCTTGAATGATTCAGATGAAAAATTTGTGGCAGATTAAATTTCTTCTTTGAGTATATTTTGTATCCTTGATGAGTAGATGCATGTGCTTCCTATGCTTTCCTTCTCCCTTCTGTCCTTTGGAGAGCTAGTTCATTGGATTTGATCTTTTTTTATTTATTGATTCTTCCTAGGCTACAATAAACCTAACTAGAGTATGCTTGTGTTCAAGCCTTAACCTTCTAGCTCAATCATAATGTTTTTCTAGATCTGTGACAAAGGTTCATTCACTTTCTCTAATGTAGATGCTATTTCATAATCACATGAGACGTTGTCATTTTCATGACCACCTCTCATGCTGTTAGAGAAAACAGTTGTCTTGGGAGAGCTCAAATTGTTTCTATATGAACTGCAACTAGAACGATCTCTAAAATATTCTAAACTGCCAGTTTCGAATGTTGTAGATGAAGCTGGGTGAACTGAAGCCAACATGCCTTGTGATATTTTATATACAACACAAATACTTGGGGAATTTTCCTTAATAGTTGTTGTTACATCAATGCCCTTGAATCAATGAAGTAAACAATGAAACCAATCTTCTTAAGCTTCTCCATCTCAATAATGTTCTAGCCAACAAAACATCAACGTCAACATCTCTAAGATGAGGGCAACATCTCTAAGATGACGGAAGCATGACAAATGCATTTTCCTTATTTTCACTCAGAGTTGTTGTCTCTGTATCAAAATTGGGCTCTAAAAGATGCCCATACCCAATCTGCAACTTGACCTTGCACACATTGAATCTACAGGCAAATCAATACTTTATAAGTCATCTAAGATTGATTTCTATTTTTCATAAATAAATCCGAATACACTTTCATGTTATATATACAAGATCTATATGATAAAGCTGTGGTCGCTGAATAGATGCGATGGATCTGGATTGGGGCACTCTACATATTTTAACCCCTTCTCTATTGACATTACAAGTTTACACTTGTGTGATTTTCCTCACCCATCCAGTGTTATTGACCACAATATTCTTGGCATGATTTATGTATTCCTTTGAGTGCTACAAGTCCAGAACAGTGGAAATTGAGGCACCTCTTAACCAATATTATAGGCATATATCTTTTGAGACCTAATGATTCAACACCAGAAACTATTCCATAGTAAACCTCCTTTCACAATCCTCGATCTAGAACTAGTGTGATTTACACATGAATTGGAGTTTAGCTACAGTGTGCTCAAAGAAGTTTCTTTTTGGCATCATATTTATCCAGATTCTAATCTATCGCTAGGAAATTCATCCAAACTATTGACTATCACCCAAAGAATCAATGATGTCAATCAAAACAATTAGGAGATTGTTGTGGAGTTAGCTTCCTCAAAAGCAATAGCACCATAATCTTTTCTTCATGAAAGGTGTGTCTAAGCTTCCGCAAATAATAATGCAGCGACTATGAATGCAAGAATGCTCGCATTCCGGGTTCAGAATCCGAAGCTAGATAAGTTTGCATATTAACATGAACAATAGCAGGTAAAGGATATGCCATTGTTTTTCCAGAGCCTGTATCAACAATACTAATCAAATTTCGTTCTTTGAAAGCCATGGGCCGCAAATACTATTCCATTGTAAGGATATCAACACCCATAGCACATGTGTCGTTCATTGTTTGCTTTATCTCTTTATCAGATTCTTCAAGACCCAACATTATGGAAGATTTGGTCACCATTTCTCCCTTGAATCCCTTCACATACTTTAATACAAGTAAGCTCTGGTCATACCCTCATCAACATATCTACATTTATGAATTAGAGCAACAATGGCCCTCCATCCTTACGGTTGTCAACATCTTGATGTCGGATTAGCTAGACACTTGTACACCTTTCAGGATCACGATGAATAAGCTAGGCTATTTCTGGTTGACACATGGATTTACAGTTTCCTATCCTCCTTGAGTTGTAACAGTTGTATGTTGAAACCACAAGCTGTTAGTGGAGGGGAGTACTGGTTGTAAGTGGTTTTTATGAAGGAGCCTCTGTTGTTTACCATGTAGTGTTTTTTGCTAAATACTAATCAGTATAGATAGGTGTCCATGAGGTATGTATAATAATTTTCTTTTAAAGGGTCCATCATAAGATGTAGTAGGGTTGAATTTATGGGTTTATATTTTAAGAAATACCCTAGTATTTAGAAACCTTAATCTTAAGTATTTGTTCCCTATAATCTGATTTCTAGGGCATGGGATAAACTCTAGAATGACATAAAGGGAAAAGAGTATGATCTAAGGTTTGAATTTAAGAAACCCTAAGAAGTTCTCTTGATTACATAAAAACCCTAGAAAAGTAACTTGACATCATGTTTTAGAATAACAGATTGCTTGGGTTACTTGTTAAAATACTATTATACATACAAGAAGAAAAAAACGAATGGGGTGATCCATTTGAAGGCATGATGTAGGTCTTTGTAACACCTCATAAATCATGGAGTCATTGTGCAAAAACTTTATTAAATATATGCCCTAGATTCTCAACAAATAACATAATCAAACTCACACAAATAAATTGTTGAATCTTACATTTTGCATAACATTAGATGTATATGGGGGCATTAATGATCCCTACATGCCAACATTGGCTGTATTGAGGGGCATAAATGAATGCTACATGCCAACAAAATGCATGCTTAGTAAAAACACAAGTATTAATAAATATATATAGTGAAATAAGTTAACTAAATGCACAAAAATATTGATCAAGTTTTACCACTATCATTACCTTAGATGTATTATAAGGTGTTATAGGGGTTGGAATGACTTTAGCGATTTCCTGCACTCCACAAACATAAATTAGAATAATATAATAAGGAATATAAAATAATTGAACATATAAAAGACAATATTCAAGCTTATCTCATGCATCATCATAGCAATGTCTTGCCCTTGTGCATTTGTTAACATTTCCATAAAAGTAGTGAATATCATTGAATCCCCCATAGTAGCATTGGCAACACCCATGGGTACATTATTAAGAAATCACATATCCAAGCAAAAGGTCATCCCAGTGCATCTCCTAGAATGGTAGATATCAAGTGACACAATGTGGCCATTTATTGCACAAAAGTTGAATTATATAGCAATGAGCCAATGGGGAGTGCATTTTCATAAAACGATGACCTCATTTCTCAAAACACACCGAAAGGAACTAGGATTGTTACAATGTTGTATGTTGGGTTAGGGTGCAACACTATCATGTTATAAGGCACAATTGCATATAAAAGGTTATACTCCATTATTAATTTAAACGGTGATGCTAATTTACAACTATTTATTGAATTTTTTGCATTACAACACTAAAAAGAAAATATAATTGAGTGAAAAAAGTGGAACCAACATCACAAGATAAACCAAATATGGTATGATGTCCTCTTGAATAAACCAGCCATGTCAAATGTGAGGAATGTCAAGAGAGGATGAATGTAGAAAAACCCCTAAATCTTGTAGAAATGGTGAGGATCCTAAAGTAGAAACACTCCTAAATATTGCAGAAATAGTGAGGATCCTAAAAGAAATACTCTAAAGCTACGTGATAGATAATGAAAGGATAATCCAAGAGAGAGAAATACCATTAGAATTGAACGCATTGTTGCTAGAAAATCTATCTGAAATTCAAAAGAAATTGCAACAAAGACCTAATGATACCAATGATTAATTTCAAAGATAAAGATTTGTTTAGAGGTTAAAAAACACATATTATCTACAAATAAAATGAGGAAAATCACCTCCATAAAAATACACCATACTAAAAGGATAGATACATCTAGTAACAAATCATTATTTGATTCGTCTAAGGTTGGGATAGTCAATTCATATGAGCTTCTTGGAAATTGTTCCAAGAGTGAATTACATAAGAAAAATAAAAATAAGCATTCTTGAACAAAACATCCTTGAAGGAGAATAGATTCGAATCGCAATAATGAAATAATTTAGGAAATGGTACCAAGATGAGTTTCTTAGCCAAGATAAAACTATAATAGAAATATATAAGTGTGAAAAATACTAGATAGTTACTTGCAAAACAAGAAACAAGAGAGAATAAAACCACTAAGAAATCAACTAATGAACGAGAGAGACCATTCAAATTTCTAATAAAATCTAATAATATGTTATTGATGAACATGAATGCAATATATAGACTCTGCTAGAGACCAATTTATTCAAATTAGGTTGGCGTTCCATGTTCATGCACTAGTATAATTCAAAAGTACTTTCCCTAGTTGAAAAACATGTTAAACTATACTCACAAACCCAAATATACCCTGAAAATAATCCTAATGCCTACATCTATACCATGAAAATAATCCCAATTCCTACAGCTATACAAATGAATACAACTACGCAAGGAAAATAATACCAATGCCAACTCCTTTGCAAGGGAAATATATCAAATTGAAAGGAAAATACCTGTGGAAAATAGACCCTTTGTTGTCTTCCTTAAAACTTCTAGCTCAGCTTTGAGTTCCTTTGCAAAATAACAGTGAAAGCCCCAGCATTCAAAAACTAAAACAATTTGGCGCCAAAAGGATTTTCGACCTCTACACCAAAGAAGTTTCAGTGGTTTCAGCTATCTTGTTTCCATTTTAAGCTAGCGTGTTTCCATTTTAAG